>VWZS01006492.1:133438-177764 GCA_013397075.1 Rhabdornis inornatus
CCCCGCCCCGCGTCCCTGCGGCCGTGAGGGGCCGGGATCTGGCGGCCGTGAGGGGCCGGGCCCGGGGGCTCCCTCAGGCTCCCCCCGGGCGGGGCAGGGCGGGGGCGGCCCCAGCGCCGCGCTCCCCCCGCGGTCCCCGGCGCGCTGCAAGATGGCGGCGGGAGCCGAGCGNGGAGCGAGGCGGGGGCTCGGTGTGGGGTGAGCGGGTAACGGGAGCGCCGCCGGAGAGGCGGCACCTGTGTGCGCGCAGGTAAGGGCACTGCAGCACCGCCGCTTTCCGTGCGAAATCTGGGCGGAAAAGCTTCCAGACTGGCTTTTATTTTATTTATTGTGAGGTGAGCCAGATGCAGAGAGGGAAAGCGGTTTTCCGCAGCCTGACGGTGGTTTAGGAAAATTCCGCTGAAATTGCTGCTGTTGGTAGGAGATGATCGCTGAACTCTTCAACCGAGTGCTGTGACTCAGATGCTGAGGTGATTTAGCTGCACAGTCACTTCACCAGCTCCAAACACGCAACTTGATGCACAAGTATTTAAAAAAAAAAAAAAAAGTAAGTGCGGCTTTTGTTCTGCTCTGCTCCTCGTCTGCCTCCCCCCGCTCTCTAAAGCACAGGTGCTTTCACTACCTGCGGGTAAGAGCAGCACGTGCAGACTCTCAATTTCTACAGAGCTCCGGTGGAAAATGGGACTATTCATTTTGGAGAGGCTCGCAGTAACCCGAGCCGCAGCGCCCAGCTGGCCGCTGCCCTTCTGCCTGTTTCGTTCTCGCATCCGCGGTGCTTCAGAGTTTGGAGATGACAGCTTTGTTAGGGTGCTTTAGGCACCTCTGTTTATAGCAGCGTGATGAGCTGATCGATAGCAAGCTCCCAGCTTGGTGAAGGCTGCTAATCTTTATCTCTTGGTGAAGTGGCAGTGTTGACAGAGAGGGCTTTGCTGGGGTGTCACCAGATGCTGGCTGTGGATGGCCAGGACAGGAGCACTCTGACACTCCAGCTCTGGCCTTTCCTGAATTCCCATGTGGGAATTCACCTCTATGGAACGTTTCAAGACAGTGTGTGCTACAGAGAAATACCAACATTAAGGTCAAGTTTGGCAGCCACGGAGTTTTCTGGAAGTTTTGCCTTTTTGTTTTGATGGCTTAAAAGCAGCACTTAGATGCCTTTTTCTCTTATGTGTGGGGTTCTAATGTTGCCCTGAACACCTTGTGCAGATCCTAAAGTGCATTTTACAAACTGTCATTTTAGTTTTTAACATTGCTGAGCTGCTGGTGGTGGTAATAAAGGCAGAAGAATTGTGCTGTAGAGAGGAAGTTTCTGTCCTGGAGCAGTTTTGGAAAGAAGTGTGTTTGTGGTCAGGCATGTTAAGTCTACCTGTGTATTTGGCTGTCATATAATTCCAAAGTTACTATGAAATTTGACATTTCTTGTTGCCAGTTAACAGCACCCGTGGTAAACACGGGTTGTCTTCTGTTTTCTCCTTGAAGTAATTGGTGAGCCAAGTAAAATCAGATAAACTGTTTCTGGCCTGGCCAGTTTTATACACTGTCAAGAGGGAGATGAACATCACTGAAAGGCAGCCAAGTCTCCCAGAATAGGTTTTCATAAATGTAACTATTCATCTCTGAGCATTGGGGTGTTGGCTTTGCTGCCATTTGTTGTTAAGCGAAGAGTGAGGCCAAGATTTGCCAAAATAGTTTTGAAGTGAAAATAACTGTTCTGCTGATAGAGGGATTGGTGGAGATAGTCAGTTTTGTCAGAAAAGTAGGAAAAAACTTGTTTTTTTAATATGAAGTTACACAATGAATATAATTCCTCTGCCACATATGTAGTTGTAGCTACATATTAACTTTATTATTGTACTTGTAATCTTCAGTTACCTTTGGAGCCCCACCTGTGTTAAACTAAATTTAAAAAATTAATTACTCTTGAGGCCACAGAAGAAATGTCCCTTGAGGTTTCTGAACCAGAAACAGGTTTGCAGTTGTAGAAACCAAGCAGAGCTCAACCTACAAATAGATGCCTGCAGGATCAGTGTTTCTGCAGGCAGTTCTCTCATTACAGCCATGGAGAAAGGATTTTATGTGGCAGATCTGTGGTAAACAATTTACATCTTCACTGTTCTTGAAGGCAGAGTCTCCATTTGGTGTTTGGCAAGTTGGTGGATGTTGAACTCTTCCAGAGCTGCCAGGTGGTTCCCCAAATTCCTCCTCATGGGATTCCTCCAGCACAATATAAAAATGTGGTGTGATAAAGACCTAGAAATGGCCACAGGCTGTTGCTGACCCCCCTAAATCTTCAGATCTTTGGTACCTGTAGCAGTGACTGTGCCTTAAAGGCAGAGTTGAGGACTGAGGGTGGAGCAGCATCGCCAGAGGCTTCCCTGTTTCTGCATGGAGCTTCACTGGGATGTGTGCTTGGAGCAGTGACCCACTCTGCTCCTGCAGCCTTGGCAGATCCCACTCCTGCAATTCCAGTTATCCTTGGAGCGGGGAAGTGTCCTGTGCTCTTAGAGCAGTCATTTTGTGGCTTCATTAGGGCAGGGCAGTGATGTGGGATGTGCAGGAAGATCATCCCCTTGGTGTCAGTCCTTTTGAAGAACAGCAGATAGTGAGCCTGTTCTTGTTAGCATTAATGGCCTCTGATGTGGTGCTGTGGTCAGACTGATGTTTGCAGCAAGACTCTTTGCCAAGAGACTTAAAAGTGAGTGTGGTTGTGCTGATTGCTTTTATCCTGAGCAGTTCTTGGCAGTGGGGCAGGGATCTCTTGGATTGCCTTGTGTGTGTGCATCCCCCTGAGCCACCATCCCTGATCCATCATCCATTCCAGCAGCAAGGAGCACGGTCCCCTGGGATGTTGTAACAGCAAAAATTGCAACCAGAAGGTCCTTGGAACAATCCTGAAACTGTTCCCAGTGCTCTGAGGGAGGAGGAGGACTGCTCTGAGCAGAGGGAGGGAAGGAAATTCCACCTTCCTCTCTCCTTTTCTGCTAAAGAGATGCCAAGAACTTCAGGATGACCAGAGTGGAAGTGAGATTCTACTTCAGTAAAAAGGAAGTTTTATTTTGAGTTTGTATTGTTTTATCCCAGCCAGCAAATAAGCACCACACAGCACTTGTTCACTTCTTCACTGCTCTGGTGCTGAGGAGAATCAGGGCAAAAGTAAAACTTGGGAGTTAAGAACAGTTTAATTATTGAAGCAAAATAACACGTATCTAAAATTAATATAAAACAAATAATACTAATATTAATTGTAATAAGAAGGAATTAAAGCCAAGAGAAACAAGTGATGCCCAGCAGAGCTGCTCAGCACCCAGTGACTGATGCCAGCTGCTCCCAGTTTATGTACTGGGCATGACATTGTGTGGGGTGGAACATCCCTCTGGCTGTGCTGGCTCTGCTCCCTCCTGGCATTCCATGCACCTGTGCATGGGAAACTGCAAAGTCCTTCACACAGCACTTGTTCACTTCTTCACTGCTCTGGTGCTGAGGAGAATCAGGGCAAAAGTAAAACTTGGGAGTTAAGAACAGTTTAATTATTGAAGCAAAATAACACGTATCTAAAATTAATATAAAACAAATAATACTAATATTAATTGTAATAAGAAGGAATTAAAGCCAAGAGAAACAAGTGATGCCCAGCAGAGCTGCTCAGCACCCAGTGACTGATGCCAGCTGCTCCCAGTTTATGTACTGGGCATGACATTGTGTGGGGTGGAACATCCCTCTGGCTGTGCTGGCTCTGCTCCCTCCTGGCATTCCATGCACCTGTGCATGGGAAACTGCAAAGTCCTTGGCTCTGCCTGGCAACAACTGGAACATCCTCGTGTGCCCAACGTTAGTGTCACCCTAAAGTCAAAACAGCACTGAACCAGTAAGAACAAAATGAATTCTGTCACATCCCAAACCAGGAAAATGGTAATTTTTACCATTTAAGCTTTTTCTGTATGTACCCAATTGGATTAGAATAATTTATTTTGGTTTCCCCCAGTTTGTTGTTTTGTTTTTTTTTCACTGTTAGTGGCTCCTTATTTGTGGCTGATGAACTTCCATAGGGGCAGTGGCTCATGACTGGGACACCATCAGCAGACTCTGCTATGGAATACCAGTTCCTGTCCCATGGAGTTCCTGCTGGGAAGATTAGACCTTGAGTTAATTATCTTTTTTTGCTCATCATGACTGAGATTTGTGGCCAGATCTCCAGTGTTCTGTGCCAAGATCAGCTGCCCAGCAAGGGCTGTTGGCTTTTGCTTCTCCTCTTTGCAGATAAGAGAAGATGCTGTGGATGATGCACTTGCTCCCAACCATTTTTGGGTTGATTATCCCTAATTGCCACCATGTCACAGTTCTACAAAATAAATCTGATGGAGGGCATGCTCTGCTTTAATGTAGGGCTGGTTAATTATTTTAACACCCCATGGTTCTCCTGGGGTGGGACAGAATCCAGAGAGCAATGAAACACTGATGTGTTGATACAAACCTGGTCCAGTCCACCTGGGATAGGGATTTATTTTGGAACCTGATGGACCCATTCAGTTTTTTTTCTCTGCTGTCTGTTCCTGATTAAAAGCCAAATCACCACTTAGCATGGTGCTGTTTCTGGTGGGGTTGTGGCATTTTTTTTCCCTTTCTCCCTGGATTAGCCATCATTTTTCCTTGTTGGATGGAAAGCCTCTAATGAGGTGTGATGATTTGAGGAAGTGCTCTCTCCAATCTGTTGGATGCCAGACCTTTAAGTAGAAGGGCCTTTGTGTTTTCATTACTCCTCTGTCACACTGCCTGAACATGAAAGGCACATTGTGCAGAGGGAGCAGCTCTCATGCCTTAAGATGGACATTTTTAAATTTTCTTTGTTGCTTTCCTTTTGCTTTGAGCTCCTGCTCTCTCAAGTTACCTCTTTCTGTGTCTTTTCCCTCTTTCTTTTAGCTCTCACACCACCCAGTATACTCAGGATGATGGAATTAATTTCCAGTCCCATAAAGATCTTCTTACCAACAACACTCCCAGAAGTCTCTGGAAGATCAGAGGAAAAAGTTTTTAATTCCACTGAGAAATTGTTGTTTTCCTGTCTTCACATTCTCTTAACATTACTTCACTAAAGATTTTTTAGGGCTCTGATCTTAAAAAAGTGAGACTCAATTCCCAAACACAAAGGTTTACCCCAAAAGCAGTTTATGGCCTGGAATGACAGGTTTGTATCCATTTCAGGTTTTCTGGTTTGGGATTGTGGAAATGAAGAGGGAATGAGCTGAGCAGGAGCTTTGGGACACACCTCAGGGCTCGCTGTTCCTGGGCAGGTCAACATCTCACCTTGATCCTCCAGCTTTGCTCCTCTGAGAGCTTCCTTTAACTCAGCACTGAAATCCACTTGGAAACTGGGAAGGAAGACGTGTGGTGAGCCCAGTCTGCCTGAAATGTTACTTCTTAGGGGGATTTATCCAGCAGTTAATGAAATTTTGAGGCCCTCCTACCTCTCTGATCAGGAGATGGTTAAAATTGCACTTTGCATCATTTTGTTTTTTTATTAACCCTCTTGTTGGTGCTGAGTGCTGCACTTGCTCTCCAGCAGAGCTCTGGGTTTTTTCCTTAGTAACACATTATTTAAACTGTGTCAGTATTCTCTTGTTTACTACTTATTGTTTATGTAATATCTGCAGTGAAATCCGTGTGTCATGTCATGAACTCAAATATTTAGCAGCCTAAAATGTGAATCAAACGAACACCACATTATATAATTTTGTAAATGTAAAGCTTTTTTTTCTGAGAGGTTCTCCTTTTCCTGTCCTGCCTGCATAAATGGAACAAAGCCTTTTTCAGCTGTGAGATGATTTAGAACTTCTTGGTTAGCCAAGTAACTACTTTAAACTTAATTGATTCCCATTTCAAAAATATTCATGTGAAGTTTAGGCCTTCAACTGCTCAATGAGAGCCAAGTTATAGACCAGGCTTGGAGAGTGTTTATATTGGAGACTTCCCTAAAGCTCACTGCAGAAATCTGGCCAGGCACCCTTAGAATTGTTAAATATTCTGTTGCCAGAATAGCACAATTATTACATTTAATATCAAGTCTAGTTTTACATCTAGAGAGAGAACAGTGCTTGAGTTTGGTGTGCTGCAGGCTTTATATACTTTAATATGTATATTTTATTTATTCTTCCAGGTGAGTACTGAGAATTTCTTGGCTATTTTTTCCCTTGAACTGTGAGAGTCTGTGTAGGAAAAGCTGCTTTTATTAGAAATAAACCAGTGAGTTTTACTAATTTGATAAATGTGCCTGTGAATGAGTCCCCTTCTTGTTTGTATTTAAAACAATGCAGGTACTAAACATAAAGATCCTCTCTAAGGAATTCTTTCTGTCTCAGAGATGCAAGTCTCAAATTGATGATGAGTGCTGGAAATTCATTTGTCAGTTTTTCTATCCAAGAGAGGACAGGCAAGAACTGAAGTATTTCAAGACCACATTTACAGTAGAAAATAATACACTTTTTAATAGGTTAAAGAGAGATTTCTCGTAAACTCCCTTTATTATATTTGATTTTGCTTTTTCTGCTAATTTTCACGTATAACCAGTTATTTCCTAGTTACAATTTTAATTTGTACTGATGACAAGATTATCTGTTTCTAAAGCTTTAAAGGGCTGTAGAGTAGCTATACTTTATTTTCCAGGAGCACAAAATCCTGCAATGGTTTAGGCTGGAGGGAACTAGACACAACTGCTTAATATTTTTGTTGTCAAAATCTGCTTTGTCCAGTGTGTGGCACTCGAGCCTCCAGTGTGTTGGTAAATATTGCTGTTGTTTATAGGATGTTTAATAGGATGAGGGTAGATGCAGGTTACTGTGGGAGCTGTCAGTTTTTTAGATTAGCAGATTAATTGACTTATCAAAGAGGAAAAAGCCCTTTAGGAGGAGCAGTTTTGTCACCAGGATGTTGGGATGTGGATGTTGGAGCATGGACAAGGTGGTGGCACTGGGGCTGGTGGCCACTGCTCAGGTGTGGTGTCACTCTGAGTCTGATGTACCTGGGGGAAGGTATTGCTTTTGTGTAAGGGTGTTCAATTAGTAGCTGAAAGCCCACACTTCAGCAACTTTAAGCAGCTAGGTTTGCTTCCATTATGATAGCAGCAGCAAGTTGTAAAGTTAAGTGGATGCTGCTTAGTTCTGATCTGTGACTGGACAGATAATTTGGTCTTTTGGCCATAAAATGTAATTCTATATGGAGGGAAATTTATTTGACTAGAAGTGAAGGTATCATTCTGCCACAAAGGTGTCATCAAGGGATTGTGGAGTCTGTAATGGTATTGGAAAATCTATCTTTTATGTGCCTTATTAATGTATTCTTTTTTTGTTAGTGCATGGTTACAGATGCCAGGAGTTTGGGAGTTTGTGTTGTAAGGACTTGTTGTATTGCAGTGGGTCAGTTTATGGGAATGTTTTAGTTTGAAGATGAGAATAATCAAATGGCTTTTTGTAACTTAAAGTATTGTTTTGTCCCCTGCTGTCTGCTTGGATTTTTAAACACATCTCATTCATTAACCCTCTCTAACCCACAGACCAGCTGGGGTCCTACTACACGAGTCTGCTGCTGCTTTCCTCCAGCTCGGAGCTCGGTGCTCAGGGTTTGCTCCCTCTCCCTCTCTGGGCTGGGGGTGCGGGAGCTCCGGGAGAGCTCCAGGGATGGGAAGCAGCGGCGCTGTTTGTTTCTGCCGTTCTCAGGGAAACATCCTGTGCTTACATTCCTCACCAGCGAGCAGGGTCTCACTCTCTGTACCTGACTTGGCTGAGCCCCTTCTCCTGCAGAGCCGACATTCCCTGCTGGGACAATGCTGGGGACCAGAGCTGAGCCCTTGCCATTGCTTCCCTCACACTTCTGCCCTGGAAGTGGGGAGTGAAACTGGGAACAGCATCACAATGGGAGCTCTGTTCCTTCTTTTCCACCAGACCTGAGTGCTGGGAGATGTTGGAGGTGAAGTTTAGAGAAGTGCCTGGCTTAGCAAGCAGAGAGATCTCAGTGTAACACACATATTTACAGCTGTTTAATTGAAAGGAGTACACATTTCCCTGGAGTTGGCAGGGTGTGTTTTATCTCTGTAAACCCTCATGAACAGTGTTTATGTGAGAAATGCTTTCACTGAAACCCTGCACAACCCCAGTTTCACAGGTGAAGGTCCCAGCCCTGCCAACAGCCCACCACAGCCAGGTTCCTGGAAGAACCCTTTGCACAAACCTGGCAGTTTGCAGCCACCTATGGAAGTTGGTGTTAAAATTTCTGTGCTTAAATCAGGCTTTATTTTAAATCTCCCTTATATTCTCATCAATTTTTATATGAGATTTCATAATTATCCCCCCAAGAGTTGTTCAGTAGGGACTGTTTTGCTCTCAGGGTTTCAGGCAGTTGCTGGGAAATCATGTGGAATCATCTGATACACAGATGACTTTCAAAAGAGTGTTCAGAGATGTTTGAAATTCTATTTCCTGCTACCTAACCATCATATAAAACTTTCAGTGTTGCTCTTGTAAAATAATACTGGGAATCAAAAGGGCAAATATGTCCCTCTTTTTCTGAGTGGGACAGAAACAATTTTTTGGAGTCTTCAGTGGCACAGCACAACTCAGTTGCCAGAACTGTAGAGAAGGTGTCTTCTCAGTCTCTCACACCTGAGAAAGAACCATCTAATTCTTGTTTGAGAGGTGTCCATGCTCAAATCCCCTCCCTGGCTTGGATTTTGGGCATATCTTGCATTTCAGAAACCCCATCCTTATCACACCTTATTGGAGGGTGTGTGGTGGCTGGAGAAATGCTGCCATATTTTATTAATGCAGTATTTGACAGCTGTTAAATAGTGAAACCAGAGATTGGTGCTCTCTTGACTAAAAGGTGTGCACCTGATACACCTCACAGAGAACCCAATTAACCTTTAGGCTCCATATATTGAATTACCAAACTGGCAACTACACTCAGCTGCTGGAAATGAGCTGCAATTCAACTTTCAGACAAAGCTGGTTGATTTATTTTGCTTGCAAAAATCATCTTACACTCTTGTGTGTGTATGGGATTTATCCAGCTAAATAAATATCCAGGATATTACTTCTGGTTTTTCCTTGGGGTGGTGAGTGTTCATCTCTGCTTTCTCACCACTGAACTGGCAATAATTTGTGGGGTTTTTGGGGCATGTGCCCCTTGGTTTTTTGGGAAGAGCTGTAGCAAACTCCTCTTAGACTTGCACTTACCCATCCCTCCTCTTTTCCCATTAATTAGTGGGAGCAAATAACACTCTTGGGATTGATTCTATGTTGAGCAGCTGTGTAGTAATTGATAGAGGATACTTTCCAGGGGGTACTCCGGCCACAGTTATCTGCTGGGTGAAAGAATATCCATTATTAAGAGTGAAAATCTATTAAAGTGAACTTGAGCAGGAAACTCAAGCAACTGTTGGGTTTTGGGGTGGTGTTGTGCCCTCGATAAATTTGATGATGTGATGCTGCCAGTGTTCCTTGCCCATGTGGTATTTTAGCTATGCCAGTTGTACTTCAGAGAAATGGAGAGGGTTTTGCTATTTAATGAGCTGTGATGTTATTTGTCTTTATCAAAAGACAGTTCCAGGACACCCTTTTGTGTTTATGTGACCCCAGAGAATGAAAAGTAAATTAATCAAATTCAGCAAGCCAGTTTTATATGTGAGATAAAAACATTGCTGCAGCAGTGTAACCAACTCCTTTGAAAACAAATATTTGATGGTGTTTCTATGGTGAAATTTTCTGTTTGTTGGGAAAGTTTTTGGTTTTGTTTGAAATGAGGATGAATTTGTACACTTGCTTGGTTTGGTGACTTACTTATGTAATTTCACTTGTACTTTTCCCTTGCAGGAAATCCACGACTTGTTTAAAGATTATGAAATCAAGTATTGTTACGTGGACAGGAATAAAAGAACAGGTGAGAACTTAAAACTTTCATCTGTTTCAGTTCTGTGAGGAGCATCATGTGCTGTGTGTGACATCGTGGACTGTCACAGCTTGTCTGGTGTCCCTCAATGCCTTTTTTGTCACCTTCTACCAAAGCCAGTGAAAGCTGGAAACTTTCTGGTGTTTATCAGAAGTTTTTGGGTCCCCTCTGGTCTCTGCTCAGTGAGTGTCCCTTTGGGACAAAGCTGACCTCAGCTGCCTGAATTCCTTTGGAAAACTGGTCCTGAGGGGGAAACCTGCCCAGCTTCAGGTGCATTTGCAGTTTGCTCACATCAGGAAACACTTCTGCCCTGTGAGGGTCACCCAGCACTGTTGCAGGTTGTGGAATCTCCATCCCTTGGGATCCTGGGAACCCATCTGGGTGACCCTGTGTGAGGAACAGGTTGGACAGGAGACCCTCAGGAGGTCCCTGCCACCCTCATCTGGTTTGGGATTGTGTGAAATGCTTTATGGACTGAAAACCCCAAAAAAAGATCTGTTAACCCCAAAGTGAGAACTTGTGGATGTTGCTGTCAAAGAGATTCCATAGAATCTGTGATGTGTTGACATCAGTGGAATTTTTAATTTAGTAAATAATAGTCTGCTAGTAGAATATTTAATTTTGTTCCCCAGATACAAAATTTGGTTGGGTTCCAAGTAGTGAAGTTGTGTGCAGCACAGCATAGTCACTTCTTTGAGTTAATTGTTGGTGTTCAACTGATAATCCCAGAATTTAGACATTTTATACACTGTATATAATAGAAATATTTATCTGTCGCATCTCTGGGGTGAACCTGCAGCTCTCACTGTGGTTTCAGGGGGAGGGAGAGGTGTGCTTGGGGTAGGTGATGTCCCCACTCCTGTTCTCTTGCAGCATTTGTCACCCTGTTAAACGGGGAGCAGGCCCAGAGCGCCATCAGGAAATTCCACCAGCATTCCCTGCGTGGCAAGGAGATCTCTGTGCAGCTGCAGCCCACAGATGCTCTGCTGTGCATCACCAACCTGCCCCTTTCCCTCAGCATAGAGGAGTTTGAGGAACTGGTGCGTGCCTACGGCAATGTGGAGAGATGTTTCCTGGTGTACAGCGAGCTCACCGGCCATTCCAAGGGCTATGGATTTGTGGAGTACATGAAGAAGGACTCTGCTGCCAAGGCCAGGCTGGAGCTCCTGGGCAAGCAGCTGGAGGACAGCACTCTGTTTGCACAGTGGATGGATGTGAACCAGCTGACCACAAACCTCATTCACTCCAAGTGCCTTTGTGTGGATAAATTACAAAAAGACTGCGCTGATTCGAAAGAGCTGATGCAGGCTTTCTCCCTCAAGTACAAACCTGTGTTCTGCCAGGTATGTTGGCTTTCTGTCTTATGGAAAACCAAGGCTGGGATTGCTGGATTGCCTCACTTCGCTCTTGCTGTCTTCCACTTTTATTTTTCCTATTTATTTTTATTTTCCTATTCTTTTGTGCATCTTCTCAGTGATGAGAGTAGTGATGCTGAGCTGCTCTGGGTGTGCAGTGCTTGATCCGTGGTGTCTGGGAATTCTGCTGGACACCAGTCCAGTAAAATGCCAGCAAAATGTTTCTAAGACATCCCCTTATGTCTTTACTATCCCCCTATGTCATCTGCTGAAAATAATTTTGATTTTGAGACCTTTTAAAGTAAACATTGCTGAAGGTTTTATTGCTCAAAGAAAGCCAGAGTGTATGAATACAAGTGCAACAGTTCAGATGATGCAAAATATATAATGAATATATTAATATTTAACATGTTTTTCCCTAACTGAGGAAGATGCGGGCTTGGGTTCTTGGGTATTGCCAGGGACAGAAGTGACACATCTTTTGGAAAGCTGGGAAGCACAGAAGAGGTTGATCTTTGCCTTTGTAGTGCAAAAGTTTCCTTCTTACCCTCATGGCTTGTGAGATGAGACCACAAGTAAATGTGGCACAGATAAATCATCATAAACAGTGGAAGAAAATCTTTCCTTGTAATCACACAGATTTCAGTTGCAGGCTTGGCTTTTTGTTGTTTTTTTCCCCTTAAGTCTCTTGGAAGACTGCTCAGGGATCAGCCCAGGGATGAGCACCCAGAGATCCCCAGCATGAGGAGCAGAAGGTGCAGCAGGATCTGCAGCCTGACCACCTGCAGCCTTCCCACCCTCCTTGGTGCTCTTTTGCAGCCCCAGCAACTTGGAGTTGGCCAGAATAAATCCTTGAACTGTGCTTGATCCAAACACACCAGGAGATGAACAGATTGGAATGAACTCTTCCCAGAAAATGCCCATTGCTGGCAATTTTTGTCTCGAGCCTGGGAATGTGTCTGGCTTCAGCCTCACCTCACTGATCCCTAAATTAAGGAGCTTTTGCTCCCCATTATTCTCTTCCTGTAAGAAGTTATTAAATGCTGTACTCAAGTCTCCTGCTCAATCTTTGTTTAATTAGTCCAGCAGATTGATCCTTTTAAGTCTTTTCCTTCAGGGCTTTTTTTCCAGCTGTCAGATAATCCGGGGGCTGTTATCAGCTCCCCCAACAATTTTTCACCATCCTTTAAAAATTCTGAGCTTCAAAGAGTGAGAGACTTCTTGGGGAAGGATGTGTTTCAGTGACAGAGCTCTGCTGTGCAGTTAGAGGCACTCAAAAATTGACTTTTTACCTTTTTAAATCATAATAAATCATGGCTCACGTTTGGTGTGGGTGAGGAGAGTGTCTGCATTAGGTCAGTAAATATTCCTGTTCCTACAAAATCCAGGAGGGTGGAGGTAGGAAAACAAGTAGCTCAGATTTGATAGATGAAAAAGGGGAGGAAATAGATGCTAATTAATTCTGGGTTTATGAGTGAGATGACCTGAAAATTGAGGACAAAGAAAGGAAGAGGAGGAAGACCCATGAAAAGGTGGAAAAAGCAAAGAGGGGGGATGTGATGGGGTGGGTAGAGACAGAAAAACTGGGAGAGGACAGGGCAGCAGAAACCTCAGTGTGGGGGGAATTGAGAAAAGTTTGGGATTTTTTTCTGGAAAACTTTAATGTAGCTCTTGTGGTGTTGCCATGGCTTAGTTCTGCTGGGAGCTCATGCAGTATTTCAGCAAGTAGATACAATCCTTTACCCAAAATTCTTACCTGGACTCATGAAAAAAACTCTGGTTTATTTCATCTTATTCCAAAGCTGCCATTTTTTTAAAAATCATTTTGATTTCTCCTCTTTTGACAACAGAAATGTTCTGTCAGGAGGAGCTGAAGCTAAATACTTACACATGGATATTAGGAAAAATGTGTTTTGTCCTTTGTTTCAACAAAATGGATCAGAAAACCTCATTCTTTTCTTCTGTCAACTTTAAATTGTCACTAAAAGGTCTCCACTCTTGAATAAAGAGCTTTTTTTCAGTACCTTGAAAAGGTGCTTGGGAAGTTGAAAAATTCCTGAATCCTTTGCAAGAATATTGGTGGCTGCACTTGGGGCATGTTAAGTTTCATTTCAGCTGAAACTGAAATACAGATGTTCCATAGCTTCAAACTCTTCTTTTCACAAGTACCCCAGATCTTTGCCAGTGCATCTAAACTGGAATCAAAATAAAATATAAATACAAAATGTATTTATATACAAAATATGTGTTTTCCAGAGCTCTGCTCAGAGGCCAGGCTGTAACAGTGCCAGTAAATCTGACCACCCTGTTTTTCTTCCAAATCTTTGACATTTATTATGTCAATTGTCAGGGGAAGTTTGTGGGGCTGAGGTTGTTTTTATCCAGTGCAATCTGGAGGAGGTTTTGTCTCTTCCACACCAGAGCTGCTATCAGTTTATCATTCCCATTCATTTGGGGACTGGAGATTTTTGCCTAAGCTTCATCCCTCCCTTCTCACCCCGTTTTTTTTTGTTTGATTTAAATCTGCTCATTCTCTCTCAAAGTCTGCACACAAAGGGCAGAGCAGTGTTTGCCATGTAAGCCCTTTTCCAGTCTGCTTGATTGATCAGTCTGGCATCTTCTCTTGGCATTCCCCACAACCACAGCCTTCACATGCTCCCAAAAGGCACCAGATCCTGAGGGAATTTGCATTGTTGCACGTTTCAGCAGCTGTCATGCACCCTGATGAACGACATTTTGAATATTGCAGGCTGAAAAAAATGAAGAATAACGAGTTTATAATGATCCTGCAAAATAGAACTGGTTGTAGCATCCAGCTGTATTTACAGTTGGCTTCTCATTGCTGCTTTGTTTAAATATGTGTTAAATGCATTTCTTAGCTGAGGTTCTCCATGAGGTGAGATGGAAGTGAAGGTGGCAGTGGAGGAGATCATGGAAGGAATGAGCAGATAACCATGAAGAGATAACCATGAATGCCAAATAAATGAAGATGTGATATCCAATTTCCAGCATTTAGAGACAGAAACCTCATGGTTTGGGGGGAAATATTAACCTTGGGTTGTGCCAGCTGTGCAAGATCCTGCAAGGGGCAGGTGCCAATATTGCAGGGCAGCTGCTGGAATTGCCATTTCCCATGGAGTGCTGGCACTGTTGTTGTTGCAGTTTGCCCAGGATGAGGATGGTGGCAGTGGGGACTTCGCCGTGGTGGAGTACGAGAGCGCGGAGCAGGCAGAGAGCGTGAGAGGGGCCATGGATGGGGTGACCATCAATGGCAGGAGGGTTCAGGTGTCCTTCTGTGCCCCTGGAGCACCAGGCAGGAGCACCTTGGCAGCTCTGATAGCAGCACAAAGGATGGTGAGTATCACTTCTTAAATCTTTTTCTTCTGCCAGGGTCAGGATTGAATGCACGAGAGATGGTAATTCTTGTTGGGACTTAGATGTTTATTCATTCTTATCTATGTTACAGTGAGTGCTACAGCACTTCCAGCTAACAAGCTAAAAATGGAGACATACCTCTCTCTCTGCAAGGTCTTTTAAGGCCTAACTGTCCAATTAAGAAATGCCACCTAAATTATTTTTACTTTTGATCCAGTAACCAAACACCCGTGACCTGCAGTGCAGCATTTTCTATCCAATTACAAAAGTACCACCCAGACCTATGAAGAAGAAGGTGAAGAAGAAAGAAACCTCTGCCCTAAAACCTCCATTTTGTTCTCTATATATTGCTGTATTCCAAAACCCTAAATTCTAAATTTTTCACCCTGTGATATTACATACTTCTATTCAAACTACAATAATTCTATCACTCAATTTTGGAAGCCTTCTCCAAGGCCTCAGGTCAAATGCAGTGTTCCTTTGGGGGTCAGTGCCTGACAGCACAGAAAGTTCAGAACTCCCAGTTTGCAGGATTCCAACAGGTGAGATCCCTGGAAACCTCTTTGGGATGAGCTCATCATGCGTGAGCTGGGGTTTTGCACAGTGAGGAGAAGGAGCCAGGCTTGGGAAGCATTTGTGCTTTATCAAAGCCAGGCTGGACAGGGCTTGGAGCAGCCTGGGCTAGAGGAAAGCTCCCTGCTCGTGGTAAAGGGTGGAGCTCAGTGGGCTTTAACCAACCCAAACCATTCTGGAATTCTGTATCATCAGCCCAGCTCAGGCTCCTTCCTAGGCAAAGATGGCCAGGAAGAAAATAAAATATATCCATAAAACACCACAAAGTGACACCCACATAGCTCTGGGATTTTAGTAAATGTAATCTGTAAGAGAAATCATTCCAGCTCAAAACAAAAGTGACTGGGAATGAGTCATTGGACGAGCTAAAACTTGGTTTAAAACAGAGAGGCAAGAATTTGTCAGCTTTAAGATAAATTTCAAGGTAGGAGAAATAGGTTCGTTTCATGCTCGAGGTAGAAGAAAGCTTTTTACACCCACATGTCTTATCAAATTATTTCCTAGAAAATTGGATGTGATCAGTGTTTCATGGAGAGGCAGAAGAGTTCCCTCTCTTCAGCCAGCTCAGACCACATCTGTGTAAAAGAGATGAGAATTCTGTTACAGGATATGGTGCTCATGGCAACATTTCTTATTCTCCTGTACTGATAACTCTGGGTTTAAGGGAAAAAAAGAAATGTGCTTGAAATTTTTTGGAATCATTTGTTAGGTGTTTCTTTTGAGGGGGAAAAGAAGCAGGAAACAGGGAAGGAAATGTTTGGTTTTTTTCTGTGTCAGATGAAATGTGTATATTGCTGTTGGAGTTTGAGGAATTTAAATGCATTCATTGTTTTCTCCTGCTTCTAACACTTTTTATCTCTTCATTGGAGATGAGGAACAATAGGAAAGGTTTGCTTCCAGAGCCAAATCCAGTGCAGATCATGAAAAGTTTTAATAACCCAGCAATGCTGCAGATGCTGCTGCAGCCCCAGCTGCGTGGCCACGCTGTTAAACCTGGTAAGCTGCTCTAAAATAATGCAGAATGAAACCCTGTTCTTTGTGCTGCAAGGCTTTTGCAAATATTTCAGTAGAAATAATGTTTGGAATCTGTGCAGACACTGTTTCAGTGTGTTTGTGCAGATAATTTCACATTTTATGGAAGCAAAAGCAAGAGGTGCTTTGCTATGCTCTTGTGTTTGGGTAAAATTCAGTGTTCCTACAAATATTCTTGTATTAACTCTGGGCTCTGAATATTCGTGTTAGAAATGGGTTTAGAAAGAAATGTCCTCTGCAAGACTTTGCTAAACTTAAATCTGATTCTAGATCTGAATTTTGCAGCCTGAGTCTTTCTCCTGTTGCCAATGTAAATCTTTATTATTTTGGCTGCTGCCACAGCTGTGCAGAGTACTTATTACAGCATCAGCCAGAAACATTTCTGTGTTCTGCTTAGGATGTGAATAAACATAAACCCTAATTAATCACATTTCAAACGGTGGAAGTGCTCAGAACAGGAACCAGGTGATGAGGAGATCAAGTGGGAGAGAGCTGAGAGTGTGGTGACAAAAAAAAAAAAAACAGAAATGGGTGTGAAGTGACCACTTCAGGGCACAAACACTTGAGCTAAATCTGAATTTAAAGCACTTCAGATAAAGCTGAGGCCTGGAATCAGCTCAGGAGTGAAACTTTCAGGTGTGGAGGAGCACCTGGAGGGGACTTTGAGCTCTCACGTTCTGGTAATTATACATCAAAAGGTTTCACAGCCTCTCCCACCCTAAACCAGTCTGTCGTTCCCTTATGTGCACTTGAAAATTTCCTGGAAAGCAAATTAAAAATATAGGATAATTCTAAAGATTTTTACTTGCCTAATTTGTAAAATGCATGAGTTTTTTGTGTGTTTCTTAAACAGTTCTTGGAGCATCTGCAGGTTTACCTCACCTCATAAATTCAGCAGTTGGGCCACCTTTTCTGCAGTTGAATAAAGTTCATCAGGTATGTGACAAAAAAACTGTCATCAAAAGAGGTATTTGGGGACATCTTAACATGAGAGATCCTAAAGTTTTAAGGAATTACAACTAAAATTAAGTTTTCTTGTTAGAGCTCTAAAGAAAGTTTTGATATGGGGGGAGCAGGCAGTGCTAAATGTTCAAAATGGAATCATTTTACCTAAATTTTAATTTAAAACTTGTCAATGCAGACAAAACTTGTCATTACTGGCAGAAAAAATCCTCTTTAAATGAGCTCTCAAGGAGCCTGGCACATCCCTTGGAGCAGCTCAGCCACACTCCTGTAGAGACTTTATGGCTTTAATCTGATTCAAACCAATAAATTCAGCACCCTTAGCTTGCAGAGACCCAAATGTGCCATAAAAAATAATGGTTTGTAGAGTTAATTCTTTCTCATAAACCCCTCAAGTTTCTCCTGCAATTCCAGGTGGGCAGCAGAATTCCTGAAAGATCATGGGAAGGATCTTTGGGATGAGTTTGTGCTGGGAATTGAGAATGAGAAAATGCACCCACAGCCAAAACCTGAGCTGAGTTGCTCTCAGGGATTTCTCCAGCTCTGCCAGGAGCCAAAAATTGAATTTAATATTCGTGGTAGGGATTTACACAAATACCTGCAAGGGGATGGAGTAGATCACTTTGCCTTATTATTTCTGATATGTCAGAAATTTCCATTTAAAAAATAAAACCTCCTTCAGCATCAATTATTTCTGCAGTTCTTTTGGCAAACTTTTGGCAAATTTCTTTTAGAGATCTTAAAAAAGACCCACTAAAATGCAGAAATATTTCTTATGTTATGTATATTGACCTTTTCTGGTTTTTTCTCTAAAAACTGGTGGGTGAATATTTTGATTTTGAATAAATGCTGCTTAATTTTGCCCCTATAAAAAAAATACATCATTCTTGGGGCTTTTTTTTTTTTATTTAAATGACATTTTCAGTGGGTCTGTTTTAAGTTCCTGCTGCTCTCTCTTCAGCCTGTGCTTCCTTGGAAGGCAGTGTGAGTGTTTGGTGCTCACAACTGGAGCCAGGGATGTTTTCCACAATTAACAGTGGGATTGATGATAATCCAAAGGTTTTTCCAGTAGTTTTTGGCTTGGGAGAGCTGCAGCCAAACAACTCCATCTTTTCTCTGTCCAGAGACTTAAAATTGTCTCATTCTCTTCCTGGGAGCTTCCTGTCATTTAATGAGCTCCAAACCTGAATTTTAGAAGGATTTGATGATCCAGATTTCTCCTATAAGTCACATTTTTCTCTTCTGGGATATTTTCTAAAGCCAGAGAAGCAGCTCACTGTTCTATTTTTATTGTCTTGAAATTCAGTGTTGTCACTGAAACACTTCCCCAGTCATGCTGATTTAGCTCCCTGCATGTCTTGGGTTTCTGTTTTATATTCAGGGCTTTGTAAAGTAACAGAATGTGAATAAATATTTTAAAATAATTATTTAAAAAGGATTCAACAGAGAGGATTTGAAGGTTATTCACCCAGTAATTTTTCAACTTGAAGTAGTCTGATTTTCAACTTGTTTCTCTTAATTTCTCTTTGTTATAAATTATTCTGTGGCAAAATAATGCATTTTCAGCTTTCTCAGGGATGTTTTCCTCATTTATTAAATCTTGGTTAATCCAGAGCCTTTCCTCTGAGGATTCTGACCAAACTGATTTTTCCACACTTTCATTTCTGAAAGTTTTGCAATGAACCACTTTGTTTTGTGACTGGAGCCAAGTTCAGAAGGAGCAGCCCCTGACACTGGTGACAATAACCAGCCCTGGAAATCACTGAGACAATTAAAATAGATGCATAACTAATCTAGATATGGCACATCTTTCTTTGGAAAAGCACATTTCTGAGTCCTGAAGATCATAGTTTAGTCCAGAAAATAATATTTTAGTTTTTCCCTAGGGAATTTAACCCTGCCACCCAGAGACATTTCTAGACTTGGAAATATTTGGATGGTGTTTTGCAGTCTTCATCCCCTGGGTTTGGTGATAAAAAATAATAAAGAAGGGTGTACTTGGCATGATCACAGTGTCCTGTACATTTATTTTTGTACAACAAGCTATAGAACAACCTATATTTTACTGGCAGATGATGTTGCCAGACACTTCCAGGCCTGCAGCATAGATCATGATGTCTTTTAAAGTTTATTTTAAGCCTCAGTGCTGGCCAGAGCTCATAATGTTGGATATACCAGTGGCAGAGTCTGAAGAGGGTGCCCCAAAGTTATTAATTCAGTGGCTCAGTTCTGGTGGCAAACTGATCCAGAATATTTTGAATGAGCAATGTGAATATTTTATAGACTTGCCAGTCTGCAGGCACTGTGATTTGTCAGGTTTTAATGGCTCTGGAGTAGGATTTCATGTAGATTGTTGTGGAGGGGAACATATCTGCATATTTCTCTGAAATAAAATCAGTTCTGTGGAGGAAATTATTCTTTTCCTTTGCTGTCCTGACTGAGAATCTTTAATTTCTTCAAGCAGTACTGTGTGAAAATGTTTTAAGCCTGCCAACTAAGCCTTGTTTTAATCCTTTCTCAGAGCTCAGTTCTGGGGAACACCTCCAGCCTGCTGCTGCAGAGCCCTGCTCACCTGCCCCTGCCCCAGCAGCAGCTCCTGAAGATGGAAAACGTGCAGGCAAACAGTGTAAGGCCATCCCTGCAACTCTGACTCTGTCTGAACACTCTTCTAATTCCTAAAATAAATAAATTGTTGTCACCAGGTCCCATGATCTTTAAGTTCCCTTCCAACCCAACCCATTCGTGGTTCTGTGATCCTTGAACAGTTTAGTGGAGCTGAAAAGGTTGGGAATGTAGAAGTTCTAAAAAGTAGCTGTGAGCAGATTATTTTAATAATTTACACAGTTTTCTCTTCTTCCTTTTAGAAACCAGGTTTGCTGGGAGAGCCTCCAACAATGCTCCTGCAGACAGTGCTGGGCATAGGGGTGATGCCAGCAGTGAGCTCAGGCCTGGCAACTCGAGGAGAAGCTCTCAAGTGTAAATGACATTTTTATTTCATCCCAAATCAGTAGAAATGCCCAGTTTCACATTATGCACCTGACTTTCTCCCTGTGTAACAAAAGCAGGTTGTTAAATACTCTGCTGGCTCAGTCACTGCCTTTTTTTGGGCACTTGAAATGTGCTTTTATCTAGGGGTGACATTTTGTGGGGTTTTTCAAGGCAGGTAAATGTTAGTTGCTTAAGAGGCACCACAAGTTTGCCTTCAAATTTGCTCTTTGCCTTCATTTTATTATGAAATGAGTTTTTACAACCAGTCTGTGGCAGGTGTCAATTTGGAATGCAAATTTCTGTGCCACTGATGCCCTCAGTATTTATGAGGGAAGATGAGTTGGATACTGGGGGTGCTCACCTGGAGAGGAGAAGGATCCAGGGAGAGCTCAGAGCCCCTGGCAGGGCCTGGAGGGGCTCCAGGAGAGCTGGAGAGGGACTGGGGACAAGGCATGGAGGGACAGCACACAGGGAATGGCTGTGAGCTGGAAAAGGGGGATTTAGATGGGATATAGAATTCCCAGATTTGCTGTGGCTGCCCCTAGATCCCTGGCAGTGCCCAAGGCCAGGTTGGAGCACTCTGGGGTACTGGAAGGTGTCCCTGCCATGGCAGGGGGTGGGAATGGATGATCCTTAAGGTCCCTCCCAACCCAAACCCTTCCAGAATTTTCTGATCTTGTTTCTTCCACTGCTCCCCATGTTCTGCAACCCTGGCCATGCTCTGAGTCATGGTAGTAACCAGGAGCAAAGAAAAAATATCCAGGGGAGGGCAGAAAGCTCCCCTGAATATCCAAATTTTCATTTTGGAGAACGCTTTCCAGCTCTTCAGTTAGAAGGATTTTTCCTAATGCCAGTTGAGGTGGGGTTTCCCTGTGTTCCCATCCAGCATCCTCCAGGATGTTGTTCCCAGGTTTTTTTAAAAATGACAGGAAGCACTAAGTAAGTTACCACAGGGAATGTTTAGAGAAGTCAGAGTTTTATTGCATCAGCTTGAAATCGAGTTGTTTGCCTGTGGGATGGGAAAAGAACAAAAACCAGTGAAGCAGATGTGGAGTTGTTCTCCTCCTCCCTCATTAACCCCAGAAGCGAACCCTCTGTAACAAATGCCGTGTAACAGCAGAGTTTCTCGGTGTACGGCTGAGTGCAGCACGTAATGCAGCTCCCGTTGCAGCAGCAGGGATGGGCATGCTGCCGTTCTTCCCGAATCAGCACGTTGTTGGACAGGCTCTTGCCGGGCCCGCCGCTGCTGCCGACAAAGCCGAGCCCGTGCCGGGAGCGCAGCCCTTCCCTCCGGCCCTGCCCAGCCTCCCCGCCGGGGCTCCGCGGGCCCAGCACGCCAAACCCCCCGGGCACACCAAGAGCTGCGACTCCAGCCTGGGGGTAAGGAGCCTGCAGCACAGGCACTGCCTTTTGTCTTGTCTTTCCTCTTCCTCTTCTCTTCCTCTTTTCTTTCTTCTCTCTTTTCCCTCTCCTCTCCTCTCCTCTCCTCTCCTCTCCTCTCCTCTCCCTTCCNGCCAGCCTGGGGGTAAGGAGCCTGCAGCACAGGCACTGCCTTTTGTCTTGTCTTTCCTCTTCCTCTTCTCTTCCTCTTTTCTTTCTTCTCTCTTTTCCCTCTCCTCTCCTCTCCTCTCCCTTCCTCTTTTTCCCCCTACTTTCCTCCTCCTTCTCATCTTTATTTTAACCACTCCTGCATCTCCACTGTACAATTTGCTTCATCCCAGGAGCATCCTCAGCCATGCTAAGGTCACTGCAGTTGTGGATAATGGGGAGAGAACAATGCTGCTCCTTGGTGGTCCAGCTGGATGAACAAAGGCAGCTCCACGGTGCTGCAGGCCTTTTTTCCATGTGTTTGTCTCACAGTGTTTGATGATGAAATTTATCTCAGGGGCAGTGTCTCTTCCAGTGGCCAAAAATTGAACTTGGGGTTGAATTTTGTCATTAATTAGGAGCAGTTCTGGTGGTGGGGGAGCCTTTGGGTTTCCAGGTGCTTATGTGTGTGTGTGTGTATAAATTTTCCACTTTTAATTATCAGTTTTTAAAAATATATTTATTCCCTTGGAGATGAGATGTGAGAGGGTGATGGCATTTAAGTGGCCTCATTATTTCAGATTTTTTTTTCTGCCCTGAACAAAATTTACCTTTTTTATAAATGCATTAATACTTAGATATTTTTGGGGAACCATGTGCTTAATTCATTATTTTCCTGACATTTGGCCTTTATTGCCTTATTTCTCCAAGTGAAAAGAGTTGATTTTGTCTTGGCCATGTACTTAATGTTCACTCCCTGCATCTGGAATTGCTCGAGTGATTATTATTCTTTCACTTGCATATAAAAGGTTTTCTTTTGTTTGTTTGTTTTGTAATATCCTTTAGGAACTTGCAGTCTGAAGAGAAACATTCCTACAAAAACTGTTTGGAAGAAAAAATTGCAGGGAATGTGTCCAGATTGCTGAAATGAAATGGAACTTTTGAAGGATTGACTTCAAAAAGTTTCATTTTATTTCAAAAGTTGCATTTTAAGAGTTTTTTTCATAGGAGTAAGCTTTTTCCAAGACCCTGCTGGGCTACTTAACCTTATTTCTGATCAATTTTATATGAATTTAATGCAAACTGTCCTGTCCATTTTTCAGACTCCCTTGAAAAAACAGACTTCTCTGCTTGGGGAACCCCCAAAAGAAATTCGGCTGAGCACCAACCCCTACTTGAATTTGGCAAGTGTTTTGCCTGGTATCTGTCTGCCAGGTAAGCAAACATTTCATTGCACATTTCCACAACCAGAGCATGGCAAATATTTATCCTGTTTGCCTGGTAAATCCAGTGACCATTTGTCCTCAAGGAAATCATAGTGTGTGTCTTAAAATTGCAAAGTAATTAAACAGGGTTAAATTTTCAGAGGGTCATAAACTTCTAGAAGCCTTTCAGTTATTAATAGCACTGATTAATTTGGGGCACAGCTTAATGTGAAAAGGCAAATTTCAATTTTAATCCTGGAATAGAACCTAATGTATGTGTTTTTTATGAGCCAGGTGTTTATTCAAACTGTTCTTTATGTTCCCAGCAGCAATTGCCAGCAAAGCCTCCAGTCCTCCACAGCAGACCAGCCTTCCAAACAATGTCATGGATGCTGCTGTGTCTCAGGGAACTGCATCACAACATGCAATGGAAAATTATTTCAGTTATTCCCAGCAGCCTGGGGAATACCCACAGGTAGGAATTGCACAGCCTGGTGTCCCCTGGATTCTCCCAGAGCTGCTCCTTGTTTTCTCTGGGTGTTCTTCCTGAAGTGACATTTTATCTCCTTCAGTGTTCAGAGCAGATTTAGCACAAAGAACAGTCTCTGCTGAAATCACAACCCTTGAAAAAATTGATTCTTGAGAGCCTGAGCTCCAGGCACTCACTAAAAAATGACTTCTCAGCACCTCTGCCTTGGCTTTTGTCTGCCTTCAAAACCAGGGGGTTTTTCTCTTTGCCTTCCCCAGAAGTTTTTAAGTCTTGAACTTTGGCTGGATCCCAGAGAAGAGAGCTCTGCCTCCCAGTTCCTGCACAGCTTGGGGGATGCTTGGCAGCTGCTCTGAGTGCACAGGATGTGCTCCCATCTGCCCCGTGTGGTGAGCAGAGGTGCAGGGTCTGGAGAGAGCTGCAGTGCTCAGGGCCAGTTCCACAGCTGGAGACCAAAGAACATTCCCAGATTTTCATTAACCATCCCAAGTATGTATGAAACTGGAAGTGAGCAGATCAAATCTGAGAACTGCCTCCTCCCCAGGCTGTCAGTGAGGAGACAGGGACTCTCCTGGGCTGCTGGCAGGGACATCTGTGACCCCATAACTCCTGGGAGTCAGGTGGCTCCTGAGCATGGAGAGGGTTTGGATTGGGAGGCTCCCAGCATGGCCACAGGGTCACTGCACAGAGCTTTGCCAGGGGCCAAACCCCTCTTGGATCAGATCTGCTGCCTAAAGGGGCTCCAGGGGAGCTGGAGACAAGGGGTGGAGGGACAGGACACAGGGAATGGCTTCCACTGCCAGAAGGCAGGGATGGATGGGATATTGGGAAGGAATTATTTCCTGGCAGGGTGGGGGTGCTTAGAGGAGCTGTGGCTGTCCCTGGATTCCTGGAAGTGTTCCCATAACAGGAATTGTTGTCCCTGCCCCACTGCCAGGACAGAGGTGCCTCCTGTGTGTTTTAAACACTTACCATTACTTTAAATGTTTGATTTGAGCTTCACCACTGGTGCTAAAGGTGTTTAGATGCTTCTTGGAGAGCTTTGGGTTGTAAGGATTGTAGGCAGACACGGGAGAGGATTTCTGCTCCTCTGTAGGAGGCTGTGCAGCAGTGGTACCAACATTATGCTCAGGCACATCACTCTACCCAGGCCAGAGTGGATGGCTTGGAAAATGGAGCCTCTGAGGTGAGAAATAATTTCATTTTCTTGCTGTCTCCACTGGCTGTTGCTCCCATCAGCTTTAGGACACCTGCTTTGTGTGTTGGCACAGGAATGAGGGGCTGGAGAATGTGGGGTGAAGGCACTGCATGGGCACTGCTGCAGGGCAGCCCTGCACCCCCTGGAGTCACACCCAGAACATCCCTGTCTAAAATCCCACCATCCAAAATCACCTGGAACACTCAGGAATGGATTAAAACATTCTCACCAGGAAGCAGCACACCATTAATGGCATTTCCCAGCATGAAAGGGCTGTTTCTTGCCCAAGCTGAGGTTTTTGTGGCAAAGGAGAAAGACACTTTTTAAAGGAATTTCATAAATTAAACCATCATCCAAATCCCACATTTTGCTCCAGGAATTGCTGCACACTTGAGCTGCTGTGAATTTAATACTCAGGTATTTCCATACCTGCTGAGAGAAAAAAAAAAATTATTATTAAACCTTTCTTCCTTCAACTTCATGGATCCTGTTGTGGATTCAGGAATTCACAGGTGGATCTTTCCCAGACTACAGCACCTGCCTGCAGGTGGTGCCTGCCCTTTTGAGTGGAGCCCAGGGATCCCAGCAGGGCCTGCAGCCTCCTCCAGCAAATCCCTTAAAGCAGGTGAGAGGAGAGGAGAGGGGAGGAGGAGCAGTGGCTGCAGACTCCTCTTCCCTGTCTGCTGCTGCCCCCGAGTGGAGCTTTCCCTCTGCATCCCTCCTCCACACAATTCCTAGGAATGTGAGAAGAGCTTGGGCCAGCTCCAGAGCCTTGCAGAGCCCTGCAGGCTCTGGGGATCAACTCCTCTCAGTGCCCCAAAACCCACGGGCAGAGCAAGGCTGGGTTTTTGGGAGCTTCTTGGAGAGAGATGAGTGTGCAAAAATGCCTGGAAAGAGGCAAATAAAGTAGGAAAAGAGGAGGAGGAGGTTCACACTGGATTTAAATGGATGTTTGCCTGACTTGAAGATGGTTTGTACTGGGATAGAATCTCTGAAGTGGAGAGAGCAGCTCAAAATTTCCTGGAAAGCAAATTAAAAAACATGGGATAAATCTAAAGATTTTTACCTGCCTAATTAGGAAAACACACAATTATTTTTTGGAGTGTGTTTCTAAAACAGTTCTTGGAGCATCTGCAGGTTTACCTGGTCTTGGGCAGCATCCAGATTACCAACACTGGATCCTGGGGGATAAAATGGCTTTTATTTGGAATTCCAGCAGATGTCAGCTGCAGCCTTCTTCAGCCACACTCACTGAGCAAAGCCTCCTGTGCTGGTGCTCCAGTGGACACTGAGTTTTCATCAATAAATGGAAACATTTCCAAATGCTGTGGAAACAGTGAGGGCCAGTTTATGGAGTCTGGATAGGATTTAGAACTGCTGAGGAATTCCTGTCCCTGTCCTGTAGGTAAATCCCGTTGCTCCTGGTTTTATGGATGGGAGAGCTGAGGGGCCTGGCCCTTGCATCACAGCATTAAATTCTTGTGGTTTAGGCTGGGCATGAGATTCCTATTTTTTTTTGGAGATTTTGGAGGCAGTGCATTCCTTTTAATTCCTGACTCCTGGGAGCAAAGCCTGGCCATGGGCTGGGACATGAAAAAAATTGAGTTTTCAGATTCCCAACAGTTCTGACATGGCTGGAAATGATGGAATGGCAACAGAAGGAGAGAGTGTGGGGTTTGAGCCAAGCAGCACCTCTCAGTTTATGTCCAGAGAGGTTCTGGGGTGGTGCAGAGCAGCTCCCTGGGATGTTGCTGCTGATGCCAGGAGCCATAAAAGGCAGGAGGAGCACAGTCAGTCCCTTGGCACAGGCACAGCAGCACAGTTTGCCTCCAAACTGCTGCAGTTGCAGCTAAATGGCCCTGCAGCTCGTTTGAATCCTGCTTTTTTGGGGCTTTTCTGGGACTTTTTTAAATCCTGCTGTTTCAGAGGCTCAGGAGGAGCAGGGTCAGGGGGTTTGTGTGAAGCATCAGTGAGGCAGGACCTGGTGGAGGGACACAGGACATGGTGACATCCCCAAGGCTCTCAGAACTGCAGGAGAGAGGACAGGACGAGAACTTTTTTGTCTTTCCTTGTTGTTTTCTTGGGATTTTAAAATTTATTTTATATTTACATATATATGTACACAAACAATGGGACAAGATTGTTGGAGCAGTTGTTTTGAAGCTTTATTTCGTTATAATTACTAATTTTATTTTACAGAGTTAAGCACAGGAGATGGAAACAGTTTTAGCTGCTAATAACAGCAAAGTTTTTTTTTGTTACGAAGTATTTTAACAACTTTTTAGGCAATAGTATAATATTAAAAGCTGACAAGCATTTGCTTAGGCCAATTAATCTTGCTTTGAACAATGCTTGTTTATAATAGCTTAAAACAATGGATAAAGCTTCATTATTAAGTTGACATTTTTACTGTTTTAACATGAATTTTCTTGAGGCTTATCTTTACATAGCTTATAGCCTTACTGTTTCTTGTTCTTGTATTTTTAGTATTTTTGCATTTTTCTGAGATTTGCTTTCACACAGCTTTTTGAAAGTCTTGTACCTTTTCTATTTCCCACATTTCCTCAAAGAATTTTGTGTTTCTGATGAAGGTGCCCCCCAGGATGAGCAGGAGCAGTTTGAGTTGGGAATGTGAACAGCCCAGGGTGCTTGGAGAGCTGCTGGGGAAGGTTTTTCCAAAGGGAAGGTGAAGCCAGGGAGCCCTTGGGGTTGTTGCTGGGATTTCAGTGCATGTGAAGGATATTTTAGAGCAGCTGTGCCCTCGCAGAAGCCCCAGTCTGGGCCCCTCAGGGCTGGTGTGCCAGAGTGAAATTTCCATTAAAGATCCATTGCTGCTCCATCCATCCATCCCTCACTCCCCTGCAAAGGCAGGGCCTGAAATCCTGCACAGACCCCTCTGGCACGGCTGGAAAATTTATCTTCCACCCCCTGGCTTGGAGTGGGAGCTGGGCCAGGACTCCCCAGCCCCTTCAGCTCTCCAGAGGAAGGAAAGGTGCCTCATCCTAAAGGCTGGAGATGTCTGCAGCAAGGCCATCATCCCTCTGGATTTGATCCAGGTGCTGTGGGATGAGGCCTGGGCACCTCAGGTGTCCTAAAAAAACCAGTGGGGTTTTTTCAGGGAAAGCCTGGAGCTCAAAGCCAAAGGAGTGGGGTCTTTGGCATCACTTCACTGGGAATTCCCAGCCTGGAGCACTGTTCATTGGCACTGGTGGTATTAGTTTTTATCTTCTTTTTTCCTCTTCTGCCAGAGTCGGGATTAATGCATGAGAAACAGAGTTTTGTGTTCAGACTCAGCTGTTTATTAATTCTTAGCTATGTTACAGTGAGTGCCACAGCACTTGTAGCTAACAAACTAAAAATGAAGAAATGGTGATGGATCTCACTTGTTACAAGGTCTTTTAAAGCCAAGCACTCCAATTAAAAGCTGACACCTAGATTATTTTTACTTTTGCCCCAATGACCAAACACCCTTGACCTGCAGTGTGGCATTTTCTATCCAATTAAAAAATACTACCCAAACTCAAGAGGAAGGACAAGAAGGAAGAAAAACCAACTCTCTAAAACCTCCATCTTGCCCTATACCTATTACTATATTCTAAAACCCCAAATTCCAAACTCCAAACCCTTCACTGTGTGATATTGTACACTTCTATTCTAGTGCTTCTAGTTCTGTCATTCCATTTTGGGAGCCTTCTCCAAGTCAAAAGCAGTGTTCCTCTGGGGCTCAGAGCACAGAAAAGTTCCCAGCTCCCCTGGTGGCTGTGGGCAGAGTGTCACTGTGCTGTGTCACCCGCAGGTGGCCCCGAAGCGCAGCTCCTCGTACCTCGTGTCCTCCCCCGAGCCCGGCCCCGTGGAATTCCCGGCTCGCTACTCGGAATCCTCGCTGAAGAAGAAGCGCGTGTATTGATCATCCCCACGGGTGTATTGATCCATCCCCACGGGTGTATTGATCATCCCCACGCGTGTATTGATCATCCCCACGGGTGTATTGATCATCCCCACGGGTGTATTGATCATCCCCACGGGTGTATTGATCCATCCCCACGGAGTGATCGATGCCCAGCCCGGGCCAGGGAAGGCAGGTGGGAATCCCTCTGTATTTATTGCTGCCTTAACTTCAGACAAGGAATTCTTTCTGCGTGGGGTGTGTCCCCCAAGAGGAGCCAGCTCTGTCCTGGCACATCCAAGGACACGAGACGGGTGTGACAAAGTGGTGGCTGCTTCCACTTGGAGAGGAGGGGACAGTGTTGGCTTTGTCACCTGAGGGACAGAGCACAGGGACTTGGGGAGCTGGGGCAGCTCCAGCTGAAAGCAATAAAAACCCAGAGGAAAGAAAGCTGATCCTTTCTCCAGTCCTCAGTTTGAGGAAGTTAAAAGAGGAAGTCTTGATGGTAATTATTTTGTATTTTTTTAAACTGCAAATGTGGGGGGGGTTTTTTCCCAACTTTCCTTTTTCCAGGATTAAGAGCTTTGCATTTACAGCCTTTCAATTTTTAATATTTCTTCTTAATCCTGGAACGGAGCGATACCAAATGGATTCCCAGAGCCTGGGTGATGTTCTCAATAAATGCCTGTTCAAAGGGAGATGCTATCCTGTGCTGCCTTAGAATATTCCCTGGGATTTGGAGAGCTGATCCTTGGACAGTGGAATAACTTTGTTTTTAGGCTGAGAATCCACAGCTTTCCCATGGAGGAAGTCATTCCCAGTGTGAGGCAGCATTGTCCTTCCACAGGTGTGGGACAGCTCTTCTGGGCCACCCCACATTGTTTCCCACTTCTGAGTGTATTTTCCTTTTTTTTTTTAAAAGACTTTTTGTATTTTTAGCTTATTATCAGCTCTGGCTCGAGCTGTCCTCTTCTGCCATCAGCCCTTGGAGATCAGTAATCCTTCCTTTTGCCATCAGTGACAGGTAAATGAGGAGCCAGCCCTCATTCCAAGGCTTTGGAATTCCAATTCCTTGGAATCCTGCTGCAAATCTATCTGGATTGAGTTCACCAAGGCCAGGAGCCACCTCCTCCTCCCTTTTATTTGCTAGAAAACACTGAAGCCATTTTTCAATGCGATTTTTTTTTAAATTAAAAGTCTTAAACTTCGCCTTTCAAGCTTTGGGATGTGACCAGGATCCACATTTTCAAAGCTTAAAAAAAACCCAGTCAAAATCCCTCTTCCCTCAGCTGCTGGAACTGCTCCACAAACAGGAGCCAGGAGCTTTTCTGGGATTCTGCCTGTATGTATTGATGAATTCACTTGTAATATTTTGTTTCAACTGTTTGTATATGCAACTTTCTCAACTTGTTACACTTTTCAATGAAAATAAACTGTTGGTACTTATTTCAAGTGCATTTTTGTGGGAGGAAAACAACCCTGCACTCCTTTACTCAGATAAGGTAGGAAAAGGTTTTGAAAGAACACCATTCCTATGGAAATTCCATTTTAAAAACTCTCCTCTCTTTAATTTATGATTAAAAAGGGAGGCACATGGAGAAAAAAAAAATTCTTTATTCGACTTGTTTGTATAAAGAGTAACAAAGTGCTTACAGATTAAATTCAACTTCCTACGTGACATACAGAAACAATAACACTGTAAAAATAAATCTGACCTCCTTGGAGCTCATAATTACCATTTTTATATATATTTATATATATATAGACCTCTTTCTATTATTGCCAAAACTCAAGGATCTCTTCAGAGCATTTTCCAACTCCGGGTGCGGTAGGAAAAATGATGGCAGCAGAAGGTTCCAGTTAAACCACTCATGGGCTGAGTCAAAATGTTCTTTATAAAAAATTTTGTTGGAGGGGTTTCCATTCCCCAGGACACCCCTGGGTGCTCAGGCTTTTTTTTTTTTCCTTTTGGATAATCCCACCCAGACTCTGGGCATGGACTGGGTTCTTTCCCATCTCCAGGAATTCCTTCCCTCAGCACCAGGGATGCACATTCACCCCCTCCAGGGGTGCACCCAGTCTGGGAGCTCCAGGGGGAAGAATGTGGGAGTGGAGTTAGGAAAAGCAAATTCTTTATCCCAAAATTGGGGTTCTCACAGAAATGCACAACTGTGCCCACCCCTCCACACTTCTGGGGGTGGTACTTTGGAACACTTTTTAAAAAATACCTGTAAGAGCTCAGGACTGGGACCTGGTGGGTTAAAAAGAGCTGAACATTTTGTCTTCCCTATATTTTATAGGTTGTTTTGTTTCTTACTAGGATTTAAGTGCATGTGAAGGATATTTTTTCAGCCAACTTCAAAATTATTAATCGAGTCCTCTTACATCCAGTGGCTGAGGTTTGAGCTGAGAAAAGCAGTGGATTTTCCCAGCTCACATCATCCATCAGGGCAATTCCAATTGTGGCACAATCAGAATCAGAGCAGGATAAAACTGCCCTGCAAGAACAGCAGCAAAGGGAGCTGGAGCTCATTTTGCCCAAATCTTTTAAATTCTTTTAAATTCTTTTAATCCAACTCTTCAATCTGTTGGCAAAAGAATCCTTTATAACCACATCAGCCCAGCCAGAGTACAAATTACAGGAGTTTAAAAAAAAAAAAAAAAAAAAAAAAAGAGAAGCCTTGGGCATAGATAGTTTGCTGGGCATTTAAAGTCCTGACAGGATAAAAAAAAAATTAATTACATTTTACTCATAATTGTTTCAAATCCTTGGATCAGGTTGTGGAAGGTGGTGCGTTCGTCGTGTTTGTAGATCCAGCACTTCCTCATCAGCTGATCCACCTGGCAACAGAAACAGAGATTTTTTTAAGGAATTAAACATTTCTTTGGGTTTTCTAGTAAACACAGTGGAGCAGAGTGTCCCTGAATGAACAGAAACACCTCAGGGACCTGAGCTGGGGGTTTGGTCCGTTCAGGTTTAAACCAACACAGCACTTCCACCTGCGGAGCTGCACCCCAGGAATTGCCAAAATCAGAGGGATTCCCAAGGAATGTTCATGGATCCAGGTACTACAGCAAGTCCTTGACCCCTCTGAAGGGACACCACGAACTTGGGAATGTTAATATCAAGAAACATCCTAAAACAATACTGAAAACCTTGGAAATGCCTTCTCCCAGCACTCCTGAAAGTTTTCCTACCCAAGTGGTCAGGCCTGAGGAACCAGGGACATGTGACCCCTCTGAGGCTGAATCAGTGTCCAGACAGGGATGGACCTGACCTGACCTTCCCTCTCCATCCATCATCCATCCATCATCCATCATCCATCCATCATCCATCATCCATCATCCATCCATCATCCATCCATCATCCATCCATCATCCATCAATCATCCATCCATCCCTCCCTCACCTCCTCAGGACAGCTTGGTGGCCGTGGCAGCCGTTTCTCGTCCTGCAGGACCCTCACGAGCCGTGCCACTGTCATCTGTCCCTGGGTGGGGCCGATCATCTTCAGGAATTCCTGTGGGGACAGCAGGATCAGCTGGGAATCCGTCACCCCACTGCAGGGACAACCACCAGGGTGTTTCCCAGCTAAACCTGGAGGAAGGTGTTGCCCATGGAAGGGGTGGGAGGAGATGAGCGTTAAGGTCCCTCCCTCCCTCCCCAAATGAGCCCACCATTCTCTGATTCCTCTCCTTGTTGCCAAAAATAAGAAGAATCTTTTTTAAATGATGGGATTGAAGCAGCCCTGGCAGCCATTTGTGTCCCAGCCACTTACAGCCATGGGGCTGGACTCGGAGTCACAGTAGGTGAGGAGCTCGTAGAGCGTCACCCCGAAGGACCACACGTCCGAGGCGATGTAGAACTTGCTCTGCAGCAAACACTCCGGGGCGTACCTGGGGACACGAGGGGACAGTGTCACACCCACGGATCACACACAGCCACAGCAACAGCCACAGCTGTGTTGGTGGAGCCCTTGCACATAAATGAAAACGTAATCAATAAGGTGTGTTCCACAGCAGGGCGCTGTGAAACCAAGGAGCCCAAACCCTGAACAGTGAGGAAATGGATCGTAAGTGCAGGAAGAAATAAACAGCACAAGAGGTGAGTCCAGTCCACCAGGTGCCTGCTCCTTGCTCTCATGGTGTATCTGCACTTAGACCTCTTACAAAAACAGGAAAATCTTGGGGAGTACAGGAGTAGAGGGGTCCCTGTCCTGCAGCCTGGTGCCGGGGCCGTACCAGAACACGGGGCTGTCGCGGTCGTCCTTGACAGTGTAATATTCCTTATCTGTCTCGATGGCCTTGGTGAGCCCAAAGTCCCCAATCTTCACCCTGTTCTCACTCTCCACAAGGACATTTCTCGCTGCCAGGTCACGGTGCACGTACTGACGGGAGCCCAGGTAGTCCATGCCCTAAGGGAGGAGAAAAAGAAACCTTTTATTTATTTCCTTTCCTTTTATTCCTCCAACACTTTAATTCCTTTTTCTCCAGTTACTGCTTCGCGTGGCCTGACCACACTGTGCACTCTCACTTCCATCCCTTTAGGATTCACCTTGCTCTTTCCCTCTTGCCAACACATTCCAAGCGCTGCCCTCCCTCCTCCTGATCCTCCAGATCCTCCCACAGGAACAACTTTTCACAGCAAACTTTGGAACTTCAAACTTCCTCATTACTCCCCTGCTGATCTTTGTGCCAGTAGCACCCAGAGCATGGGAGAGATTGCTTTAGGATTCTGATCCTTGGAGATAAAGAAGGAGAATGGGTTTGTTGCTGATGTTTCCCATCCCCCTGGAAATGGAATTCCTTAAATTTCTCTGTTTTTCCATCTCCTGCTGGAGGAGCTGCAGGCTCAGGGCCCAGCTCACCTTGCAGATCTGAACTGCATATTTGAGCAGCTGCTTGAGACTGATCTTGTTCTTGTTCCGTGGGAGATACTCCTTCAGGCTCCCAGAGGGAAGGAATTCCATGATGAGTTTAATCCCACTTCCTCCTAAAAAACACAGCATGTTTAATTTGCAGACCCTTCTCACATTGTGAATACCAACAGCTTTTGTACAAGCCCAGAGCACCAGCAGCATTTTAAACATCCCATGGCTCATTCCCATCATCCATCCCTGAGCCAACCCACAGGAAAACCTGCTCCAGGAAGGACATTTATAAATTCTAAAGGAAAACCCATACACTTTTGAATATTCTGCAAGATTTACCATCTTCTGTGCAAATGCCCTTGTACTTGACGATGTTGTCATGATAAAGATTCCTCAGGATTTCAATTTCTTTCTTGAGGTCAGCAATGTGATTCCCTCCACTCTCTGGCTTCAGGGATTTCACTGCCACCTGCTCCCCGGTGTTGTCACCTTCTGGGTCATATCTGCACAGCTCCACCTTGCCAAAGTGGCCCTGGATGGGAGAGAAAAAAACATCTTTGAGGACAAGGCTCAGACAGTGACACCCAGGCACTGATTTGGGTGTCTGTGGCACACAGCACAGGCTGTGGGGACACCCAGGCACTGATTTGGGTGTCTGTGTCACACAGCACAGGCTGTGGGGACACCCAGGCACTGATTTGGGTGTCTGTGACACAGCACAGGCTGTGGGGACACCCAGGCACTGATTTGGGTGTCTGTGACACACAGCACAGGCTGTGGGGACACCCAGGCACTGATTTGGGTGTCTGTGACACAGCACAGGCTGTGGGGACACCCAGGAGCTCTGGCTGTGTTCTGGGGGTGACATTCCTCTTACCTCACCCAGATCCCGGATCCTTTTCAAGAACCTCTTCTCAAACAGAGTGGGATCCACCTCGGTGACAGGTTTCTTCTCCGAGACAATATCAGGATCTGGGAGGGGAAACATCCCAGCTGAGATTCCTGCATGTCTGACACTCCAAGACATCCTTGCTCCATTCCCACTGCCACATCTTCCCTTCCTTAGACCCCACCTTTCTGACAGGGACTTCTCCATCCACTCGTGCCACTCTGGATCTGTTTCCACACCCACACCCAGATTTCTCTTGGTGAACTTCCCACCCTGGAGCAGCTCCCATGAGGTTTGCACCAGATGCTGTCCCAGGTTCCTCCCAAGCCATCCCACCCAGGATTCCGTGGTCCCTCCCTCCAGGTGCCCCCTGGCCTTACTCTGCTCCTCCAGTTTGTTGATGTCCCTCATGATGGCCCTGAAGAAGGGTCTCTGGTGGGGGTCGTAGTTCATGCACTGCTTCATCAGATCTGCCAGCTCCTTGCAGGATGGTGTGGCCAGGACAAAGTGCCCCTCGTAGAACCTCTCCTTCTGTGGGAACAAACAGAAATCCCAGGAATTTTAACTTCCATGACTCAAAGTTCTGAGCTGGGGCAATGGCTGGACTTGAGGATCTCTGAGGTCTTTTCTAACCTGAGCAATTCTGTGATTTCTACATCAGAGGATGTGACCATTAAATCCTTAATTCAGTGTGAGCTTTGCCAAGAAAATCCCCTTTTCAGCTGGAACCTGGATCTTTACAGTAGAGAATTCCTCTTGTGCTGGATCTGGAGCAACCACTTAACACCCATGAGGTGTTTAAAAGAATATTTCCACTTTCAGGAATCATTTCCTGCCAGGTTTTCCCAGTTATTTATGCACCAGGAAATGTTTGCCAAGGACACCCTGGGTGCTCCTCACAGCCCTGAGAGGTCCCAGCTCCAGGCCAGGTGGGACAGGGCTGGGATGGGCATTCCCAACCCTGCAGGGCAGGAAGGGCACAACGAGAGTGACTCCAATTCTTTAAATTCCAGTGAACAGCAGCAGTGTCCCCTGGGAGACCCTCTGGAATCAATCCAAAAGAACTAAAGAGATGTTTGGGAGAATCTCACTCAGCTTCTAACTGGACACAGGGGTTAGAAAAGGCTGGGAGAGCTGGGATTGTCCAGTCTGGAGAAGAAAAGGCTCCAGGGAAAGCTCAGAGCCTCTTCCAGGACCTCAAGGGGCTCCAGGGAGAGCTGGAGAGGGACTGGGGACAAGGGATGGAGCACAAAGGGGAAAACTGAAGGGCTCAAGAAGATGGATCCAAGTTTGTGTAACACAGTTTTACCTCTGCTAAGGTCTTGTCTTTCAGTGGAGTTTCTCCATTATAGCAGATTTCCCACAGGGTTGTACCAAAACTCCATTTATCTGCAGCAATGCTGAGGTTTTTGGAATCTTCAACACACTCAGGTGCAATCCAGGGGATCCTCTCAACACGCTCTGGGATAAAACATCAGGGAGTGAATATCACAGCAGGGAAAATCAGCTTTGAACTGAATTATTCTTGTGTGAAATAAACTGGAGCTGCAGAATTTGTCCAGTTTCTTCATTCTCAAATTCCTGCTTTCAGGAATTTATTCCTGCAGCTTTCACAGGCTCCTGCCTGGAGCCATCCACAAACTGAGATTCCTTCTGTCTCATCTCACTGCACACAACATTTTATAAGAGAAATGAATGCTCTGAACAGCCACTGTGTGTTTGCAGATCCATGAAAGCTGATTATTCCTATTCCAGAGGCAGTTCTGGCTGCAATAAATGACCTTTCTGCCTTTCCCTGAGGATGTGATCCTGGCCATACCTTGCCTGGACAGCACAGTGATGGGGATTCCTGGGTCACTCAGCTTTATGAAAGGCCCATATTCAGTATCAATGCCCTCTCTGGCCAGCAGGATGTTCTTGGTGCACACATTCCCATGCACCAAATCCTTGTCCTCCTACAGAAAAGCAGGGAAAGAACAGTGAGAGGGAGGCTCTGAGAGTGCTCCAGGATATCCACACCACAGAGCATCCCTAAAGTACTCCAAGCTGAAATCCAAAATTACACCTGGGAAGGAATTGGAGCTCTGAGAGTGCTCCAGGATACCCACACCACAGGGCATCTCTAAAATATTCCAAGTTGAAATACAAAATTACACCTGGGAACAAACTGGAACTCTGTGAGTGCTCCAGGGCATCCACACCACAGAGCATTCTAAAATATTCCAAGCTGAAATCCAAAATTACACCTGGGAAGGAATTGGAGGAACAGAAGGAAAGGAGGAGCAGGGAAATAGAGTGTTCCCACTTTTCCTGGGGAGGAAATGCATTCCCAACTGGGCCCCAGAGCCTTTGCCAAGTTGTCTCTTACCAGGTAGCTCAGGGCACTTGCAAGTTGTTTGGCCACTTTGAATTTCCATGGGGTTGTGAGAACTTCACTTTTCTTATGCATGAACAGATCCAGAGGCCCACATTCAACAAACTCTTCAACCATGATATCTACAAAGGCAGGTGCAGAAAGTCAGGGTTGCAATCAATTGTTTGGAGTCCTTTAATTTGTGTTCCCACCTCCCAGCCTACATGGTTGGAAAATGTTTTTATTTCACCTTGCCCCTAAGTTTATTTCAGTGCTCAGAGTCCAGATTAAAAGGCTGAGAGGCTTCATGTGGCAGATGAATATTAAACCTGGAACCAGGCATTCCAAAGGTGGAATTTTAATGCACATAACAGAAAGATAATAGAAAAAAAATAGGAAAAAAAAATAGAAAATAATAAGCCATGTTCCCCCGTGCTCTTGTGCCAAAATTCCTTTAGCATGGCCCTGTTTAACATCCACATGTAACTCAAATTCCTTTCCTGAGTCTGCAAGAGCAAAGGCTGGGAATTAACCAATTTGTCCTTTAATTTTCTAAACCTTTGCTCTTCTTCTGGTGTCCACACCACAACATCAGGACTGCCTTGGGTTAAAAAGTCATAAAAATGCATTGCACACATTTACATTTTTATGTGCATATTTATATTTTATGTGTATAAACATAAAAATGCATACATATAAACATATACATATAAATGTGTTCATGCTTTATATGTGTAAATATTACAAATATTCATTTATTTTATACAAATGAATGTGTATTTGTAGTCCCTGTCCCATGCCTCTGTCCCACGTCCCATGTCTCTCCCCTGTCCCTCCCATGTCCCATGTCCCTGTCCCATTTCCCATGTCCCTGTCCCAGCCCCTGTCCCCTCTCCCAGTCCCATGTCCCTGTCCCAACGCTCCCATGTCCCTGTCCCAGCGCCTNTCCCTGTCCCATGTCCCATGTCCCCATCCCATGTTCCTGTCCCAGCCCCCCTCCCTGTCCCATGTCCCTGTCTCAGCTCCTGCCCCTGTCCCCTGCCCTTTCCCATGTCCCCATCCCCTGTCTCAGTCCTATCCCCCTGTCCCATGTCCCTGTCCCCTGCTCTGTCCCATTTCCCATGTCCCTGTCCCAGCGCCTGTCCCCTCTCCCAGTCCCGTCCCTCCCATGTCCCAGCCCCTCTCCCTGTCCCCTGTCCCGACCCTCCCATGTCCCTGTCCCATGCCCCTGTCCCGACCCTCCCATGTCCCTGTCCCCTGTCCCTCCCAGGACTCACTTTCCACGTCCCTGACGCAGACGCCATGCAGGAGCACGATGTGTTTGTGGGACACTTGTCTCATCATGCTGGCTGTCTCAAAGAATGCCTGGGGAGAGGGAGACAAATCACATCCCATCAGCTCAGCACATCCACAGCACAAAAAACACCCGTGGAACAGCAGCACAAAACCCCCCTGGGTTAATCACATCAAGGTTCAGCAGGGGAGGGATGTGCCCCATGGACATTCAGCATTTCCCCGTTCCCAGTTTTCAAAGTTATCCATGTACAAGACACAAGAGGAAAAACTTGCCAAGGAAATGTCTCTGTGGCTGGGGTCCAGGACTTTGAGCAGCACTCGGATCTCTTTCTCATTCTGGTACCCTTCGTTCTCATCATCCTTGAGGCTCAGCATCCCTGAGTAAATCTGGGTTCTGGTTCCTCTTCCCAGGTGTTCTCCCTGAGCAGGGAAACAAACAAGATTTAGACAAATATTTATTGGAATCTGCACTTTTTTCAGTCTCTGGCTGATCTGGTTAGAGATTTAAATTATCCCAGTGAGAACCCAATGACAGAGAGTTGTTTTTGCCTCAGTGAGCTCTGAGCATCCTCCCCACGTGAATTCCTTGGATATTGCACCTCCACATCATCCAACAGGTTCCCTGGGATTGAACATTCCCAGACTAAACAAATGAATAAACAACAGCTGGGGCTCTTATTCACAAACTGCTACTGAGGTGATCTTTAATGTGTTTCCAAAAGTGAGAGGAAGTAATATTTCACTGGCAGCCTTTGTTTGGGGAAGCAGTTTCCTCCAAAACAACATCCTGCCTTGGGATATTTTTGCAGGATGCTGAGTGCAGACACACCAACCCAAACTCAATCTCTGCTGCAGTGATGCAGCTAAAAAACCCCCAATACCTTTTTATTTCCCAGAAGAAGCCGAGTGCACGATTTGAGAGCTTTTTTAGCAACATTAAAACTGATTTAAGTGTATTCAAGCCCCTGTGTATTTGTTGAGGTTTATTCAGGTGACCTGAATAAACAATTACAAACATGGGGAAATTTGAAAATTTGGGGAGGTTTAAACACGGAATTCTGACTGCTCAGAGCTTTTGAATACCTCACCTTTTTTTAACTGTAGTCTATTGCCTTAAACCTGTTTCTCTGATAAGCCAGGCTTTAAAAAATACACCCACAACAAACCAGCTCTTAAGACTCCTCTTTTCCATTAGAAAACTTAAATACCAATTTCATTTCCAGTGAAAGGCATCACTCCTAAGCTCTTCTTTGTCCACACAAAGCCACACAAACATCAGGATTCTGCCACCAGAGGCTGAAATCCCAATAAACTCCCGTTTATTTATTTGATTTGGAGTTTGCTGAGGGGAGCTGGCAGTGGCAGGAGCAGGCAGCAGGGCTGGGCTGGTGTCCCCTGCAGGGCTCAGGGACACTCCTGGAGCCAGGGGGGCTCAGCACCCACCTGCACAATCTCCTCCTTACGGATCCTGTGGAAGCTCAGCTGCCCCATGGGATACACTGGCTGCCACTCCTGGGCCTTCTTGGTTGCCACCAGCAAGTTGGAGATTTCTGCAAGGCAGGGGGAGATAGAAAATATCCTTAAAGATTTTCAGAGAAACTGCACTCCCCCTTCCCAGTAACAACATGGATTAAAATGCATTACAATCCCCCCACAAAAAGAAACTTGGATTTGACTTCTGCTCCTCATTCAACAGAGAAATCACTAAAGCACAGTTTCATGTTTGCAATTTAAATACAGAGTTATTATCAGCTAGATCAGGGTGATATTGAGCAACTGAACAGTCTTCTGCACAAAGATTGAAAGTATCTGTGCTGTACATGGAATAAAACGGAATAAAATGGAATAGAATGGAATAAAATGGAATAAAATATCCCACATCCCCTCCTGCCAGCAGGGCCACCTCCTCTCCAGTATGTGCAAGTCTCATTTCCTCTTCACCTCCTTCCAAATTCCCTCTCTGGGAGACACCAAGAGTGTTCTCAGGGCTCTGGAATTCAGCTGGGGAATGAGCAGAAGGAACAGACTCAAAAATCCAGTCCTTCCTCCTCACTGCTGCAGGACACATCCAGAAGTTTTGCACATGAATTCTGCCTTCCAGGCATTATTTATTTGGGGAGGATTGGGATTTGTGTGGCCATCTGGGCTTCCTCCTGCTGTGAGCAGAACCTGGGCACAGGGGCTAAATCCTCATCTGGGATTCTGGAATCACCAGGAATAACTTCACCCTGCCAAACTGCTTTAGTCCTGCATCCCCTGAACTTCATTGTGAATATCTGATTAAATATTTAAAAATAAGGAAAAAACCCACCAGGGAAGAGACAGAAGAGGGAACATGAACTGAATCCTGCTGGAACTAAAGCCAGGGAGAAGCTGAAGTGGGCAATCAACTCCCTGAGCCTTTTTATTTTATTTTATTCCAAATCCAGTCATCAATATGAAACCAAAATGTGAAATGCACAATGTCCCCCTGCTCCAGACCGTGAGCCACGTTCTTTGTGCAGAGTGTGAGGAGCTCAGGGACTCTCCCAAAGCCTCAGAGCAGCAGGTGATTGATGTGTCTCAGTTATTCCCCTGCTTCTAACAGGAAACCATTATCAGCTCAGCACAATCACCCCACTGTGCTTCCTCTCTCACACAAAATTCAGCTGCAAGACACTCAGAGTTCATAGCAAACAGCTCCAGAGAGCGCTGCCATCACCCAACAACTGCCCCATTGTCCCTCACATGGGACCTCACAGATGATTTCCTGCCACCAGGCTCTTCAGGACATCAGTTGGGACCAAAACCCTTCCCTGCTGCCTCATGCAGATGAGTTATTCAACACCAGCTCCCAATGAGAGCAAACACAGCAGGTTCCAATCCTCTTTTCCCCTCCTCAAACCTGCCCACAGCACTTGTTTTGCTTCTGACAAAACTCCTCCTTCTCAGAGAAGGAAAAAACTTTAAACCACTTTATTTTAAAAGAGCTTCACACCAGGACACAGCACTAAAAATAAAAACACCCTAAAAAAGCCTCCTGTGCCTGGAGTTTGTTCTCTTTCAACAATTCAACCCTGCAAGGCCAGGTTACCTCTGGGTCTGGGCTGGCAGCACCTCTTCAGGGTGAAGCTGATGTTGTCTGTCCGCAGGATTTGTCCCTTCAGGTGATCCATGAGGTCTTTCAAGGATGCAAAGGATTTGTTGGAGCCATGGAGGAAGTATCCCCCTTTCTTCACCTCAATCTGGAAGTTCTTGTAGGGGCCTGAGTTATTCATCACCTGGTGTTGGAGGGAAAAGAAAGCAAATAGGATCACTGGAGTGAAAGAATTGTTTGTAAAGCCATCAAAGCTTCCCAAAACCTTGGCACCACACTCATCTCCTGCTCCTAAGCCAGGGTTCTCTAATCAAACTGCAATAAAGCAGAAAAAAACCCCAAAATTCCTGGGATTTTCACTCCCAGGAAGGTTCAAAGAGAAGAGCAGCAACATAAAGATGCAATCACCCAACAAGCCCAAATTATGGCTTTTTTTTTTTTTTTGCCTCTTCAGGAGAAATTTTCTCTTCCTTTGGTCAAGAATTGCAGAATCTGGAGCATGCTTTCAAAATCTCAACTTAAAAATAGCAAAACTCCCTTTCCCACCCTAGACTGTTTGACAAGATTTCAGGCTGGTGCTGAGCTCTTCCAGATCTTTCACTCAGAGGTGCTGGGGAAGGGCTGAACTTCTGAACTTCCCCATCTCCAGAGCTCTCAGGGTCTCCCCTCTGCAGCTTTAGGTCACCTCTCCCTTCCCTCTTTTCACACAAAATTCCTTTCTTCTTTCACTGTTAAAAGAGAGAGCTGATTTTTTTTTTTAATAACTACAAGAGATAAACCCAGTACTAAATATCCCTTCCTGACTCACCATTGATTGTATAATAATTTTTTCCTAAGAGAAGGATTTATGTTATCATCATCATCACTATTATTAATGCTTTATTATTTATTATTATTCTTGTGTGAACATTTTAAATATTCTCCCAAACCACCAAGTCAGCAGGCTTCCAGCTGAGGCTGGTGTGGGAATAAAATCCATCAAGGGAATTAAGTCCAAGCCCAAAAAGGCTCCAGGGAAGCTGAACCATGCTCAAGGCAAGGTGAAGTGACAAATTCTCTGTGTCCTGAGTTTAAAATGCTTCATTTTTATCACAGTTTGATTGGAAGGAATGGAGCTCTTCTGGAGCTAATTGATCCCATTTGGAGAGACAGCACAAAGGGCTGGGGGGGAAAAAAAAAAAAAAGCCGATTTCTTTCACAGACATCAGGGTGAGTGCCCTAAGGATAAAAACACATCCCAGGGATTGCAGGGAGCAGGTTCCTGCTGGGAATGCCCAGCTGATTGTACCTCTGAGCTTTCCAGACACGTCACAGTCATGAGGATGTGGTTGAAGTTGGTGCAGCTCCACCTCAGCACGTACATCCCCACCTCGTTCCCCTCCTGCCTCAGCTTGTTGATGGCGTATTCCGTGCTGCAAGGGAATGCACAGTGAGAAAAACCAACATGGGAGCACCCAAAAATCTATTTTGGGGATGGAACATGACAGCAAATCTCTATTTGGGGGGTAACAGCGATTTAGAAATATTGATGTTGTTATTAAAACAGGGTTTAAGGGTGCATTGTTCATATTGGGTTGCACAGAGCAAGGGAGGAAGGATTTATTAAAGGGAATTCTGCATCCAACACTTGTGCAGGTGAACTCCTGGATTTCTACAGCTTGAACATAAAGGGAAAAGCCACAAAGAGAATTCCTTTAGGTGTTTAAAAACCCAAGGCTTTGTTCATCCACCCAAGGACTCCTGGAGTCAGTGCAGAGACACTTGCACTCTCTACCTAAAATATTCCCATGGAGAAAACTCCTGGAACACTCCTTTAGTGCAGAAACACTGAGTTATAGATGAGTATGGAGACAAACCCTGATTTTTTTTCCTTTAACAAATTTTTTTTTTTCCAACCCTTCGGCAACCACCACTCACCCAAACCCACGATTCCTCAGCAGACTCGCTACGAAAGGAATTATTAAAAATTTTAAAAAATCCCTCAAAAAGCAGAATTGACTGACCAGATGGGCCCGTGGCAGCCGTTCTTGATGTTGTGCTGGATGAGGGGAGGAGCCACATCAGTGCACAGGTAATGGTGAGCATCTGCTGTGAGCCTGAAGTAGCCATCGACCAGCGAGGTGAAGGACAGAGCCTCGGCGTGGGAGCCCAGCTTCAATTCCTGCCACAGAGCACAGGGAAAGCTCAGCTGGGATTCCACCAGGAATTCCACCAGCAGTGCTGGAATACCCCTGGAATGCTGGGATTAACAAGCCAGGGATGTCCAGCCGCTTCTGAATACAGGCTCTTGGGTTTTAGTGGCCACTCCCTACCCTGTCCTGGCCAGATTCTCCAGTGTCACAAATTCTGTAATTCCTCATGGGATTTGGGATGGAAAAATCTGTGCCACAGTGGACACAACTGCACTCACCCACTTTTATCACTTTTGCTTTGCTCACTGTCAAGGACAGAACATTTTGTGTCACATTTTGTGCCACATTTACACATTTTGTGCCATTCTGGCTACAGGATGTTGATATTTAGTGGCCATTCCCTGCCCTGTCCTGGCCAGATTCTCCAGTGTCACAAATTCTGTAATTCCTCATGGGATTTGTGAAGGAAAAATCTGTGCCAGAGTGAACACAACTGCACTCACCCATTTTTAACATTACTTTTGCTTTGCTCACTGTCAAGGACAGAACATTTTGTGTCACATTTTGTGCCACATTTACACATTTTGTGCCATTCTGGCTACAGGATGTTGATATTTAGTGGCCATTCCCTGCCCTGTCCTGGCCAGATTCTCCANTACATTATAAAAGAAAGGCTTTATAAAATCAAGCCTTGCTCTGCTGAATTTCCAACTCCCTTGTAAGTTCCCATAAGAAAAAATCCTAAAAATAAAAGCAGTCAGCACAACAAACTATTGAATAGAGAAAAAACCAGCCTGCACCTGTAAAAACCAAAAAATCTGAGCCATGGGAATGAGTGAACAAATATGGAAATAACAGGAATAGAGAGATTTGATGGACAATGAAATGTCATTTACTAACCATTTAATGGAGTGGCAAGAAAATTATGAACAATTAAACACAAGGTCTTGAAAACTGAATAAAAATGGGCTGTAACATTAAAAATTGGTTTTTCTGCATGAAGAAACTGAGTCCTGCAATAAAGGGCAGCACATTTTGTGTTATTTGTTATTTTCACTGCAAATGTCCCTCCAGGACATTGTCACCTTCTGCCCAAGGTGGCTCCCCATGGAAGGAAATAATGATATTAATATAATAATTTAAATACTCCTTGTCTAATAATTATATATAATAAAGAATATTATATTA
>VWZS01006494.1:0-23208 GCA_013397075.1 Rhabdornis inornatus
CGAGACAAAGACACCAGCACTCTGCATCCATGTGACAAAAAGTTCTTTATTCTGGTTCACTCCCTTTAAATAGAATCTGGATTTTCCTGGGCAAACACATATTATTGGTTGGGAGTTTGGATTGCTCAGTTCTCTGACCAATAGCTTCTGCAGCTTAGGATGGAGCTCGTTGGGTGAAATCATCCTATCATTGTTCACCTAGGAGCCTGATTATCAAACCAGGCTGCTTGAATCGAATCTCTTATTTATGGCCGAATTAATTGCCCAGCTACAAGCCAGTTTGTGCTGTGACACCGGGCGACTGATTCGCTGTGACATTGAAGCCACAAGAGAACTGTTTTTCTTGTGGAGAAGTCTCCATAGCATGATGAGACTCCTCTCCCTGAGTGAACTGAAAAAAGACTATTTTAGAGATGGTAAACTGAATTGTTTCTGTACGTTGTCAGTGTGAGAGAAGAGGGTGTAGGGGGAGAAGTGTTCTGAAGGCTTTATTCTGATTATTTTTTTTCTTTAATTTCTGATAATAAAGTTTTTCTTTAAATCCTTCAAAGTTTGAGCCTTCTTTGCCTTCCCTCCTAACCCTATCTCACNTTCCCTCCTAACCCTATCTCACAGAAGAAAATGAGTAAATAATTCTAGTAGGTGCACTGGCAATTTGGCCAGCACTAAACCCACCACATCTCCCCTGTGCCAGTGGGAAAGGGAGTGATAGAGTGACTTAGTGGGCACCTGGCACCCAGCCAAGGTCAGCACGCTACAGGGTTGCTTCAGATTTTTTCTGGCTGGCAACAGTAGTAACCTGAGAAGCTGCATTTCACAATCAAAAACTGTTTCAGAGTGAATTTTGCAAGACCCATCCACAGGGCGAAGCTGGAGCCAGTTGAGATCTGGCCACTGTTCTTTGGTGCTCCAGAGACTGTTTTTCTCCTCTCCCCCATTGGAACAGGGATCCGAGACAGCAGCACCAACACCAGTGGTTTCAAGGCTGCGGAGCTGACACTGGTTGGATCCAGCTGCCGAAGTGTGCCAGCCACCTTTGCTGACTGAGCTGCTGCTGCCAGAGAAATAAGAGAGGGGAAGGCTGCTGCCATTTTTGTCTCTCCACATGCAGCCGTCTGCATAGAGTGCCATCTTGGGGGAGGGGTTACTCTGCCATTTTGGTTTCTCTTTGTTCCTGGGGAGTCCATGAGATTTCAGCAACTTTGTAACTAGCGACTATTGCTGCTATTTTTTGCCTGCTGCTGTTTTGTTTTTTAGTAAACTGTTATTTTTTCACTTATATCTACTCATATTCGTCTCTTCTTATTGGTGGAAAGGGACTGGTTAAAACTAAAAGGGAGGTAACTCATTTTGGAGTGTCCACCTCTTAAATTGCCTTAAACCAAGACACTGGGTGTACCACATTCCCAAACATTTACCAGCCTTCAGGAAGACTGAACAATGTATTGGATTGTTAAAAAACCATACTGAGATGTCTGCTGGGACATTCAAGCACTGGGATGCAAATTTAGCAGAAGCCACTCGGCTGCCACTTTGCTGCTTTACCAAAGGATCTGCTAACCCACCTGGCCCTGCCCAAACAAAACTGCTATATGCTGTAGAGGGAGATAATATCCCCATAGTACACATAAAGAACTGTCTGGGAAAGACAGTCTTGACTATTCCTTCCTCTGGAAAAGGCAAACCCATTTCTGGGATTGCTTTCACTCAGGGACCTGTGTGTACTTGGTGGGTAATGCCGGAGAATGGGGAAATCCCATGTGTACCTCAAGGAGATTTAACTGTGGGGGAAAATAACCTGTGATTTGAGTTGTATATTCTAGGAAGTACTACAGAAGTAATCACCTGAACCAGTGAAGGATGAGTCTCGTAAGAAGTCAGACAAGTGCATCAGTGATCTAACCTGAGCTGGCTTGGGCAGTGGTGCCCAGTAATAACTCAGCACAACATGCTGCATCAACTGTCCTGAGCTTAACAGATAGATGAAATGAACTCAATGGACAGTTGATGGACATTTCATTAATGTTTCAGGGGTGGCCTATAGACTAAGGAAATGATATCTGTCTATAAGTCAAAGGACAGGAAGGAGGGTGGTAGTTAATGAAGGTATATTAGACAGTGTAGGACCTGGGCATGTTGCTAATGGTATGGAATAAGTGATTGAGATGTTATTGTCTAGATGGGATGGCGTTAACGTTCTTCATAACTTGCGTCAGGAAAATTAATCTACAAACACCAGAGGTTTATATCCAAAGAGGAGACAGAGGAGTCCTGTAACTTTATTCAAATAAAGGGAGAAGTCATGGGCATTTCCCATGGGGTCTCTCAAACTGTTAGAGGACACAGCCTTCTTTATATCCTAATTTCCCAGCTGCATTTCCCTCTCTCTTTCCCCATTGGCTGAGGTACTTGAGAGGTACAGACTTCCCAAATCACTTAATACAGATGCCCTTCTAATGTATACCCCCCCTTTTTCTTTTCCTTGAGTCAATCAGTGGAATTCCTATGGAATTTATGTTTCTTCCCATTGTTTCTTTCATCTCTCAGTATCTAGCTCGATCTACCAGCAGACCCATAGTTTGTTTGTAAAGACAAATCCCTCTCATTCCTTTCACTTGTATGGTGCTGTGCTTTGCATTTGTGACTAAAACACCAGTGTTATTTTATTCTTGCCTTCAAAGGAAAGAGCAACCTTATTCCAAAATGTGATCAACAATTCAAAAGAGGAAGTACCTGAATTTAAGTCTCTCTCTTCATTTTCCAGAATACTGGTTTCTTGGTTTAAGATAATTTAAAGAGGTGTGTAGCAATGGGGAACAAAAAGACACGGATCCCCTTATGCATCCGAGAGAGACCACTTTATTGTAGAAATCACCCCCCTTTTATAACTTGAATCTCAACCAGACAAAACCGAAACAACAGAAGGGTACCCATTGGCTGGCTCAGCTGCAGCCTGCTATCCATGTGTCATAACTGTCTCTCATCCCCCAACCAACTTCCAACCGTCCATTCTGCAGCTGTGCTTTCCCACAGGGCCTTCTGGTGAACATAAGCCTTAACAACTTTAACAATTATAACCCCATATTCCACAGAGGTGGACACTCTAAAATTAGTTACCTCCCCTTAGTTTCAACCAATCCCTTTCCACTAATAAGGAATGAATACAAGTAGATGTAAGTAAAAAAAAAACAAACAACAGTTTACTAACAAGTGAAACAGCAACAGGCAAAAAAAATATAAAGCCGTAAATAATCGCTAGATACAAAATCACTAAATCTCATGAACCCCACAGGAACACAGACCCGAAATGGTGGAATAACCCCTTCTCCACACAAGATGGCACTCCGCAGCTGAGCATGGTTTGAAAGACAAAGGGAAGATGGCATCTGCCCTCTCTTCCCCCCCTTATCTCTATGTCTGCTGGAGCTTTGTCAAGAAAGGCGGATGGCACTCTCGCAAGGGCTAGAACTCATGGAGGGACTTTGCCTTCCTCGTGGCAGGAAACGGCAGACGAGGCAAGGCAAAGCAGCTGGTCTGGGGCAATCAGCGCCTTCTCTCCTTGGCCAAGTGCTGCTGGTGAGCTGCGGGCTACTCAGACCGGAGCAGGGCTGCCCCCTCTTCCCCTGCACGGGGTGCCTGCAGGCAGGCACCTGAGAAATTTGCCATGAAGCAGTCCAAGATGGAAGAGAAGAACAAAAGAGAAGGGGGGGGGAAAAACGAAGCGGAGTCTCTCCATTGAGTGAAGACTATGAGGGAAGAGAGCTTGGCTCCAGTGCTTCAAACGTTTTACAGGGACTGCGGCAAACCTCCCGACCTCGGGATAATGTTTCTGGCTGCACCACTGGGCCTTAAAGAGACAGTAACAATTTTTGGACACAGATAGATATGGAATACAGTAACATTTTGGGTTACCCCAGGACAACTGGAAAAGATGAGATGCAATTTACAGGTTGAAGATCCTAAAGTACATAGCCTTTTACCTGTGCCCAGTAGGACCCCTTTTACTATCTTGTCCAAAGCAATTTTCTAGAAGACTCTAAGCTCTGGAAACAGGTTGCTCCAGGGATGGTTTGTGGCAGGACATCTACCCCTCCTCCTCTCTACCACAGATATTTGGTGCACGAAGAGATAACCCAGGCTGAAAGGCCCAGCAAGGGGTCATCTCTGGCACCAAAAGGGCTCAGGCCTCAGCTAAGAGACAACATCTTAGTCTAGAGAGGAGATGTGGGAAGAGATAAAAGAAATATTATTGACTGAGAGGTACTGTTTTACAAACTATAAAAGAGACACAAATTATCACAGAGACCGAAGCCTCTTACACACACACCCTGAAGCAATTGAGACTTTTCCCTGGAGTTTGGATGCAGATTCCGTGGTTACCTTCCTGGGAATTGAGAGAAAGGATCTCAATGTGTGCCCCACCAACAATTGTATGGTAAGATAGATTGAATCTTAAGTTATATTATTTCTTCACTAGCTGTTACATTAATAGGTATCTTTAACCTCACGCTGTATATATCTACTAGTAGTTTCTCTTTTGTCCTTATTCTTGTGTAGTATTAGTTTAAGTCTTATGTCTGTTAGTTTTATGTCTATTAAATAAATAATTTATTCTATAATAGACCGAATCAGCCATTATTAAAGAACTTGCGAATGAGAGTGGGTTTTGGGGTGCTGGCCACCTCAATAGAGCTACTGCCTGCTGCCAGGCCTAGGCAAAAGGCAAGGACTTATCTAAACCCCCACATCCATTCGTAACAAGTACATTTATGATGCATGTAGTCATCTGCCTCAAATATCTTTCACTTCTCACTTTATGTTGAGATGTTCCTCTATGGAGTAAATACCTCCACATTCAATACAGGATCCAAAATTGCAAAGAAAAGTGGTGCTGATAACTTCTTTTCATCTGACCCCATCTCCTTATGCATGCTTCTTGGTCTCTTGGCTGCTGTTCAAACCACAAGGCTGGTTTAGGCCAGTCTAGGGGTCCGAGGAGCTGTTCTTATCTCTACAACCTTGTAAGTCTAGCATTCCTTCATCTTGTTTTGGCAAGCAGTCCCTTTCTTATCAAAATATCCTGCATTCTCTCATCCTGTCTTTGCAAGCACAGCAAAGGTTAAACAACATACATTATCCAAACAACTACTCTTAATCCATTACTTTCTAACTTCTAACCCCTTGCTTCAATTTCCTTAAAGGAGCAAATACTCACTTCCACATAACCTTGTTTAACTAATCTTAGATTTTTTTCTCTTCAATAAAGCCTAAAGAAAGGCCTATGTTTACTATGTAGTTAGCATTTTTTTCATTCTCTTGGAACAAAGAAGGTTGCTCAAACTGAGGTGCATACATGTCAGTATTCATTATGAGAGTCAGCTTTGAACAGGGTAGTCTGGTATATAGACCTGAGTAACAGTGCAACACCAAAAAGCATGGAGATGTTCAAAAAAAGGATTTGTATTCAATGGAGTGACTTTGACAAGTAAACTTAAGGATAATTTGGAGAAAAAGGCACCAAAATATATAGGTATTTAAATTGTAAGAGTACAAAAGCCATTTACATTTTTTGCTCAACTGAAGTTATGTAAATCGTGACAATGATTAAGAGGGACGTGCAACAGAAAGCAGTAATTAACATCCAAGTAGAATAGTTAAGTGTTACATATATACTAGCTTATTGATACCAGTGGGACCTCAGCTACATTGTTGAACATATACTGCTGCTATACTCTAAATCTGGAAGAGGAACTGAAGAATTCAGAGCAGTAAACTAGTAAAATGGGAAGAGTAAAGCCTGAAAAGAATGCTTAGAAGCTTGATAACTTTTCCCAGGCTGTCAATCCTAAAAATCACAGAATGGTTGAGGCTGGAACCTAGTCCACACCTTCCCCCCCATCCCCAGCAGGGTCATCTGGAGCCAGTTGCTCAGGACCATGTCCAGACAGTTCTTCAAGGAGGGAGACTCCACAACATCTCTGGGAAAAATGTTGCAGCACTCAGTCACCTTCACAGTAAAAAAATGAGTTTTCTGATGTTGAGATGGAAACTCCTGTGTTTTAGCTTATGCCCATTGGCTCTCGACCTGTTACTAGGCACTACTGAGAAGAGTATGTTTCCCTCTTCATTCCTTCCCATCAAGTATGTGTACACATTGATGAGAACCTCTCTAAGTCTTCTCCAGGCTAAACACTCCAAGCTCTCAGTGTGACCACCTACACCTGACCCCGGTAATATGGTTAACATAATTAATGCCATTAGGCAAATTGCCATTCTCTGTGATTGAACTGGGCACATATCAGTCCCATTTTCCCTCATCAGGCCTTGAAGGTCCTGTGCACTAGGCAGACTTCTCCCCTTTCCTATCAGTCTCCAGGTTCCCTGGTGCCAGGCTAACTACTCTCCTCCTTACTGGCCTTGAAGGTCCCAGGCACCTGGCCAATCAGGTGGTTGTGACCCCGATACAGAACAGGGAAGCTTAGCAGCACACATAGCACTGCCTATAAAATCAAGCAGTTAAAAGTATTAAGTGGGACTTGGACTGAAACAGCTGTTGGACAGCAAAACTTGTGATCCTCTGGTGGTCAGGGATGCTGCCAACATCATCTTTTTCTACTGAGGATTTAGTGACTCAAATTCTGTTATATCTTTCAAGCCTAAATTATGATTGTTATATTGATATGGAAAGTCATGTATTAAGATTTGACCTGACATGCAGAGGATCCAGGTGATTAGAAGCCATAAGCTAAGCTATGCCTTGAAATTCTGTGCTATGCTACTTATAAAATTGTGCTACACTGATTCTGCTTATTAAAACACCTGTTCTACTCTGATCATACCATTCTATGCTGATCATAAAAGTCTGGTAAAAAATAAGACTTTAATTGTAACTACAATTTAGTTTCATCATCATTCTGCCAAGGATTTCCAAAATAATCTGTCTGTCCCCATAAAGCCAGGTGACAGCTTTTCCTCATAAGACAGATGCTCCAATCCTTTATTCATTTTTGTGACTCTTCACTGGTCTCTCTCCATAATGTCCATGACTCTTGTACTGGAGGGCCCAGAACCGGCCATGGTACTTTAGATGCAGCCTTACCAGTGCTGAGTGAAGGGGAAGGATCACCTTCCTTGACTTTCTGGCAACAACAGCCCAATGCAGCACAGGATGCTGTTAGTCTTCTTTGCCACAAGGACACATTGCTGGTTCATGTTTAGCTTGGTGTCCACTAGGACGCTACAAACATACAGGCCTTTACTGCAAAGCTGCTTTCCAGTTGGTGAGCCCCCATCATGTACTGGCTCATGGGGTTGTTTTTTCTCAGGTGTGGGACTTGGCACTTTCCCTTGCTGAAATTCATGAGGTTCCTGTCAGTCCATTTCTCCAGCCTGTCAAAGTAACTCTCGATAGCAGCACAACCCTCTGGTGTATTAGCCATTCCTGCCAGTTTTGCATCATCTATGCACTTGCTGAGGGTGCACTCTTTCCCACTGTCCAGAGGTGTCAGCAACTTGGTGTAAAAAATATATTTTGGGCTATTACTATAAGATTTTTCCCTCTATAATCAGATTTCAGTATTCAAAGTCAAGCTTGGTAATTTACCTTAAACAACATAAAATAATTAAGTGTTCATGGATTAGTATGAAATACTTTATGTGCCTCAAGGAAATTCACAGCACTGTGCTATTATTCTCTTCACTGCTCATCATGTCTAGTTTTGGATAAATTCTGCTTTTTTTTTTTTTTAATGTAGTGAGTAAAATAAAATTCCAATTTTAGTTAAGCCCATTAATTCAAAGCAGTCAAATCTATCAGCTAAACACTGACAAACACTTCTACTGTTCCCTACTGCTGAACTACTGCTTATAGTGTGAGCTAGTGTGTTCTGGAAATAAGACGCTTCTTCACAGACTTGCATAAACCCCTGAGGAGGAATTTTTCTTTTTTTTTGTGAAATAAAATTTAAGCATTATGCTTTACCTCAGTGAAATTCCATCTTACTGACATTCATACAGATGAGAAAAAAAAAATTGACTTAGCAAGAAAACTTATTTCATAGGGGAAAGTATTATACCAGCACACATGGCCCAACTAAAATATTAAGCCTTTTAAAATACTGAAAAAACTGATTCTTTGCAGTCTGAAGTCACATCACTACATTTTGCTCATGAGAATAAAATTTAAAGTCATGAGTTGCACATAAAGGATTTATTTTAAATGTTTTAAGGATAGAGTTACATCATAATTATAAAAATTACTTACAGAATTAAGTAACAGATTTAAAGTGTTCATACTTCTAAATGCAAAGAAATTAAAATAATGAAACCAAGCTCTAAAGATGAAGTCACTACCTAATTTTAAAATGTGAACACGAAGACCTTTGAACTATACACATACTAAGAACCATCCAAATCGCACTAATGATATAAAATACAAAATGCACAACATTTTCAAGGAACCAGAAACTGTTTTTTACCATAATTATTTTCCCTGGACCAAGTGTAATTTATTCTATTTGAAGATAAATCCTCCATTTTAAAGAATAATTTAAAGAAGATGTATACCTATTGTAATAAATAGGATTTTCCCCAAAGTATTTCAGTCTTTATGTAGTCCCACTTAGTTTAGGGTTTGGCATTCAAAAGAAAAAAAAAATCATTGTTTTACTTATCAGTTATGATTTTATTTATTCTTGAACAGAATACATGGTCCCTTCAAATGCTGTATGACACATACAACTGGAAAATTACCTTTCGTTGGAACTATGTTTGCCTCACCAGTGCATTTAATCCTATTAACGACCATTCAAACAGCACAATAAGGAAATTCACAAAAAACTGAACACAAAATAAAAACAGAACAAACCCCAAACCTAAACATTATAACATGCAACTTCCATTTGTTACATTGAATGTTCTAACCTTCTAAGCATGCAAAAAAGGATGGTCTGCATTTAAGGTCATTTTTTTCCTTTTAAAAAGTTTTCCATGGCAGCTCGACATCATGCACACACAATATACAACAATACTACAGCAGGTAAATGAGAGGCCAATAACTTTTATACAAAGATCCATGGCTTGTGTCATCACAAGACCTATGATAAATTTGGAAAGTAATGTTGAACCCTTAGAACAAGGGACCAACATGTAGTTACTAGGGTAATGCAAGCACTGCATGCAGATCTGAAACATGAGCCTAAAATAAGCCCAAAACAGATGGCAGGGAGTAGAATAAGTCTCAAGTCTCAAAAAGGTGGTTTAAGCTATTAGAAAAACCAACCACAAAACCAAAAACACCCCTCCACACAAACCTTAAGAAAAAAAAGATTAAAAGAAAAAACCCATGCAACAGATAGTGGGGACATCTAAAAACAACCATAAAATTTGACAGTATATACTGTATAGATTATATTCTAATTAGCAAAATATGTGGTATATTAGAGTGGCTAACATAAAACCCCACAAATGCAAGCCAAATGCTAAAAATATTCCAGTAGACCTAAACCTCAAATATTTCAAAACAAACCTTGTTGTTACATCCTTAGATATAAAGCACAAAATTCATTGTACTAAGTTATTAGTGTATTTTGTGTGTAATCAATACACTCATTCTTGTGCCACAAATATCAACTTGGGCTCATGGAGCCAGGCTCAGCTTTGAGATTTACATGCAGGACTCTTAAGAGTCAATAGAAAGCACATAACAGATCTGCAGGATGAAAGCACTATGTTGCAAATCTGCTAATTTTGTTCAAAACACAATGAAAATTTACTGACTCAGATACTTGGTGCTTAAAGACTGGATTGAGAAGTTGTGAACTGAAAGACAATAGCCTGCCTTTGGCTGCCCATGATGAAATACAGGACATAATGCAATATAGTAGCAAGGGACAAAGAATTGATACCATATTTATACAGTATTAACATTTAACAACATAATGATGCACAAGCCTTAAGGCCAAAGGCAAAAAAATGGACAGAAAAGGACTTAAGCCACTGAGTCTGATATTAATACCCACAATAGAGGTCAGACCCCTGATCTCTGATTAGCAGTATCTCTCCTGCATCCTTCCACTAACATCATAAGGTTGGATATCTATGTATTCCTTCTTTCCATCAATAGCGTTGCCTGTATTCACATTCTTCACATACTGTATTTCTGTGAAGCAGTGGTTTGAAGCTTGTAGAGCTCTGCTTCAACATGAAAATTTTGTTGCTGTGCTGTACTGATCCTCATTACAATTATGATGCTTTTAAAAGTTGCTATTCTTAAAAAAACCAAAATACCCTAACCTTGATTTACAACTATCTTGCAAGATTAAAACTGTGAAAGGATTCTGCTGTTGTGGGCTGTTATTTGCATCCACAATCTAATGCAGATGACTGAACCACTGAAATAGCCTATAGCTCCCATTAGATAGTACACCATTGGCATGCAAAACTCTAGTGTTCTGAGAATGAAATTCATGTTAATGGCATACCTCAAAGCAAGTACACCACAAAAGGCAACAACAGGTTTAAACTGTAGATTTATCTGGACACTCCTTATGTGGAAAAGACAAAAATAGAATATATTGAAATGATGCCTTCTTGAACAAAAATGGTAAAAAACAATAGCAAACCTCAACACAAAACAAAGGAATACAGCAGACTGAGAAGGCAACAAATGCTTCTCCTTCTCTATAGGAGGTCATCAGTGTAAAAGGACCCCCTCCCCTATAAACTTGTATTTACCATGTAAAAGATTAACTAATACTAGGTTTCTAAGTCCACATACAAACATCCATGTTGCTAAGTTCTGATATTAAATGAGACTACTGATTGCCAATGTGTAGTCCAAAGTCTGCTTAAATAGCATTATATACTGTTAAACTTGTGGCACCAAGAACTTGTATTCTGCTATGAAATGTGTATAACAAAACAGAGCACAACCTTTAGGATTAATGGCAGCTTTGTTGTGTATATTTTACTGGTTCCTACAACTTGTAAACACAGGCCCTTAACCTTCATTTTCTAATTAAGTGGATATACAGATTAAATATATTTTTATAGTTTAAAGCCTTTTCACTGAAAGGTGTTTAAGTCAAACACTTGATATCCTACTGCCCTGTGACTAGTAAAAACATACAAGTATTTCCATGTAATGCAAGTTCTTAAAAAACTTAATTTGAAACAGAGTAGAAACACAGTAAATTGATGTTACTTGTGTTAGATACTCCTTACTGCTGCACAAACTGTTTAAACCTTTCAGAAAAGTCACCTCTGTCCCAACCCAGAAAACAAGGACTGCCAGTAGCCAAGAAATTAAATTTAATGTTGCAAAAGAAGGCATATGGAAAATAGCAAACTACACTTGCATGTGGCAGTTGAACAGGTGATGCAAGGTTGAAGAAAAAGTTAATCTAAGAAAAAATCTAGATTACAATACTAGATTGACTTCACACAGCTTGAATTTGCAACTGTTCTTTGCTTTTAACACCCTACCACCCAAATATATTGATTTCCTTCAAGAAAAGGAGCTCTCTTACACAAGATGTGTCATGTTCATATACATTTGTATTTTTTAGAACAAAACAGTTGCTGGCAGAGATTGTGGGTTCGCAGGGACATTTAAGCTTTCATTCAACTGAAAAACAGTCAAGTCTGTGTCTACAAATTTTACATTTAATAGTTCCACAAATTTGGCAGAAGTTCATGATGACGTCTAGGATGTCTTCACCAAATCATAGACGTAAATATGGAAATCATCATCAAACTTGATGAAATAGACAGATGGTTTGGCTTCAACTTGATGAATGACCATGCCAGTCCGTTTTGAGCCATCTTCTTTGGCATATTCCACTTGTTTGCCTACCAGGCTGTCTACAACTTCACCTGGTTCTCGTTCTGCAGGAGGTGAATCATCTGTAATATGAAAATAAAATGTACTTTGGTAGACATTTATGGACTTTTTTCCAATATACAAAACTGCAGACTTCTTTATAAGTTAAGAAAGTCACAAGTTCAAAATGCAAAGTATGTCTAAAACAAGTTGTTTAGACAAGAGCCTATTGCCATGCTTCTAGAGTAATCACAGATTTTATTTTTTTAAGTAATACTGTCTTCACTTTTATGAATTAAAAATTAGCACTTCAATTGGTTAGAAAAGTAAATCTTTTGACATTAAGGTTTAATCATCAATTACAAAAAATGTTTGTAGATAATTGAATTTGAGCCTCTAGCAGAACAAGGCACTGAGTATATTTAACAGAAAGGCAGGTGTACTAGAACTCACTATCCAAAATGTCAGTGCAAATATGTCATTGCAACAAAACCACATCCTCCAAGCTAAGCGTAACCTCCTTAATCAATAATGCTTTAAAAAGGAGCTTTCAATTTTACACTAGAATGGATACTGTTGAGAAGTTTAATATTATTTGCTTTTCTAGCAAAATCTACCCAGAAGTATCCTTAAAGAGACGATTCACATTGTCTGTAAAGGACCCAAATTCAGGGAAGGTAGTTCATAGTTTGGAGTGTCTTAAAAACAGAGGTAAGGAATCATAGAATATCCTGAGCTGGAAGGGACCCACAATAGATAGGGAAAAAAAAACACATTAAAAACTTAATTCTTAAATATGAGAAACATGAGTCTTTTAACTTATTTTTCTAAGAAAGAAAGCAAAGCAGAATTTAAAAATTAATTGCAAGGTATTTTGGGGTGCCAACTCTGAAAGAGCTTGCTTTGGTTTTTTTATGATGAAAGTCAGTTTTTCTATTAACATTTGTGGTTCTCTCTCAGGCCACAGATAAGTTGCTTTTTGTTAGGCTGGAAAAAATATAAAACCATAGGATTACTACAGAGGTTATGCAAATAAGTGCCACTTGTTTACTCAGCCAGTGCTAGATCTGAAGGAAGACAGTCTCAGAAACTCAATGAATTAATTTTTAATAATATTTATGTAGTGCATTGCATAATTACTGCTTGGCTATCAAATTAATGATTGAAGCCAAAATTGCCTCTCTGTCAGAGAAGCACTTTTGAGGCACAAGACAGAAGTGAGAGTACAATATTATTGACAAACTTTTTTCTTCTTTTTCTTTTTATATTAGCTGAAATCCCTTGAACAACACTGATTCTGCAAAAAATATTTATAGAAAAAAGCCAATAACTTTCACTTTAAAAAAGGAAGAAAAAATATTCCTCCTAACCTACTGAAATTTTTTTCCTGTTTATATGTTTAAATGTGAGAGAAAATGAATTTTGAAAAGATTAGTGCTTCTTTCCTCCAAGAAACTATTCAAAAACTTTCCAAATTGATGATGCTTACCAAATTAAATAACCTATTTTAGTTAGCCCCAAAACATTATTTTTATAACAACTGCTTCAAAAATACAACTCCTTGATTTGTGACACTTCTATAAGAAAATAGCAATGGAAAGATTCTAGTTTGTCCGTGTGAAAAAAAAACCTAAGTGTAATCTCTTCATAACAGTATGTATATCTTTATCAGAATTAGGAATTATAATGGAAAAGGATTCTCCAGTATTTATTACATATTTCACCACTGACTCAAGAAAAATACTTCTGAAATTGTTTAATACAGATGTTTTTTCAGTTGTGTTGTAACCTTTGCTAGTTTTGATACTTAAAAAGATACTTGTTTGTCAACTCTCTTTTCCATATATAACCCATAAGCTGTATAATAATACAGAGAGATGCCACTTTTCAGAAGAAAAAAAGTAACCAGTCTACTTACTAGAATCAGGCATAATGCGAAGGTCACCTTCTTTATAGTCATCTAAGAGTTGGTACATATACAACACAGGATCTTTTTCGTAGGTAATATAAAACCATGTGTTCATAATAGGAGCTCGAGCCAAGACCATCCCCCTCCATTCATCTTTTGAGCCATCCTCTGTCTCAAACATATGTTCCACAGCTTTGCCAATCATTGTGTCTGCCAGGTGGGCATCACTAATTCGAGATGAAGCTGAAATGGTAGCAGTTCATAAGTATGTCCATTCAAAAAGTACAGAAATAAATCTTTACAAAAAATAATCTTTATCCAGATTCATGAATAAATTAATTTGAAAGTTAGTCAATTCACGTAAAAAACAAATAATGCCCATTTCAGAGAGTTGAAGACCAAAGAACAGCAGAACTTGAAGAATTATTTTAACATGTTAACACTCTTTGTTGACATTTTCCATCATTGCACCCCCCGAATCACACTATCATAATGCAAGGTAAAGGGAGACCAATATAAGCCAAAGCAAGGAATAGCATCTGTATTTTAAATATTTATACTGAAGAGGGGGAGGAGGGGAGGAAGAGAGGCTAAATCACAGAGCAGCTGTATGAAGTTATTAATGAAGGTGTTAGGTTTGGTTCCCCCTAACCCCATTCTAGAGACTGCTACTGATTTCTTTGCAGTTAGGAAACCCAAGAATTGATTCCATTCAGAAAAAAAAAAATTATTAGGTCAAACTTTGAACTTTAGAGTTTTGAAACACCTGCAGTTTAACAATTCTGTGCTAATTATAAAAAACAATAAAGCCTTGTTACTAGTTAAGTTACTAGTTACTATGTTATTTCACTTAGAAAATGCTTTTTTTCCCTCCTCTTGTATTAATACTTAGTGAAAGCACATGAAAAAAATCACCAACCAAACACATAATTAATGTCAAACACACACAAGACAGCATAGCCAGGACATTTCTCAGCTGGCTCAGAGATTAAATTTTAATAGAAATAGCAACACTACATGTACATAAGCTCGTTAGGGATAAGGCTCTCAAAAAGAAAACCCACAGAATTTTCTGCATACCATTTAAAGACAAGACACAGCACTAATCTCTCTGCTATCATCAAAACTTTGTCAACTAAAAAAAATAAAAATTGAACAGAGCATTTAGATTATCTGCCATGTACTGAAAAGTAATTTAATAACATTTAAATGTTGTCACAACATATGCATATATAGGAAAAAAACGTCTTACCAACTCTGTCTGGAAGGACTTCAAGTGCTGAAACTCTTTCATCTTTGTGCAGTTCTAGTCCATACACACAATCAAATCCATCATATTTTATAAGATAGAGGGAGGGATTTACAGGAACTTGATCAAGAACTGTGCCCTTCCATTGCGTTACAGGTCCACTCCCTTCTCTCCAGCCATGCTGTATTCTGCAGCCTACAATGTTCCTTCGTGGCTGAGAAATAGGTTTGCTTGGTCCAACATTGTTTCTATGCTTTCTGTACACAGATACAAACATAACATTAAACAAGTACATACTCAAAATTCTACTCTGGACAAGAGTTGCATGCTTTAGGAAGGCAATATATTATTATTATATATTAATATAAGATACATTAATTTATGCAGTTTAGTGCACCTTATTCAAATTAGGGTATAAAGAATACTACATTGTGCTGGAAAAAGAAAAAACACACAATGAAAAGTAGTGTAATACTTTCAATATTTTGTATAAGGTTGCTTTCATAATAGAAGTTTCTAAAACTAGTTTGCTTAAGCCAAAATAACCATTTTAGGCATTGCTACACAGGACATCAAAAGTAAAACTTGCTTGTTAAAATCCTAAATCAGCTCTGAAAGAGCAATGTCACCTAATAGTATATACTTTGGCTACCTTGTTGCTCTCCGCAGAACGGTAAACATAATTTCCTCACTCCAGTAGGAAGAATTCAGTGGAAACATTAGTGGTGGTTGATTAAAATTCTTCAGAGGATTTGTTTTCCCTAACTTGTCTTGTCACCTGAAGGAAATTTCACTTCCCTCTGCACTTACAGGTATCTTTGACTTCAATTTTTTTTAAAGGCACATGGTAGCAACAACATTTTTCTAACATTCCTTTTTAGTACAACACAAGAAAAATTATATGCAAATGTTACAGCAAGAGAAGTGATAATCTTTAAAGCAGATAATAGATTAAATATACTTTTACCCTTCCTCATTTTTGTAATCTAACTTGCACGGGAAGATTCCTTCTGGTGAATGGCAGTTGCTCTGATAAACAGTCATGTAAGCTATTTGACAGTTTCAACCCACTAAAACAGTGTTACACAAGTTTTATTCTATTGAGTTAAATAAACTCAAATGGTAACTTGACATTTGTGAATACAACATATGAAGAAACACGAACATTATAACATTACATTGGTGATAAATGTGTATAATCATCTTTATTTTAGCATGTTACAATATGCATATTCATTCCTAGAGTGATACTTAGTGGGTTGCCTGATTAAAATTCTCATGAATGATAGCTAATTCTTAAATGAATTTTTGGATTAATTGCCAGTTATAGTACTCTTCATTTAAATGGTAATATACACATTAGAAGCATGCTTAAAAACAGCATCTAAAAAAAGAAAAAACAGTTGCAGAAAACAACATCCATCCTTAGATTAGTGACAGTGACCAAAGAAAAATGTCTCTAGGAACAATGAAAGCTCAAAGAATAGCCCATGTATGATAGAGATCCAAAAGACACAAATAGCAATCTTATCAATGAAGTCTCATGAGTCTTGAAAAACCAATAAAAACAGTATATAAAATTACTAATGCTGAAGATGTAATCATAACTCTATTAAAAACAAGATGTACAATTCCTTCAACAGCTTGTCCCACCTCAAGACTTTCATTCTTCATTAAAGTTTTAGCAGAGTTCCACAGTATATTTTGTCAAATTTAACTTCTGTGATGATTTAACCTGATTAAGGTCAGTCTGCATTCACAATTTATCTTGTCAAAGTTAGTAGTATTATGTAAATGCTAATCTCTTCCAGTTAAGAGGAATTCCTCTACAGAGTTGGTTCTAATTTTCCACAGAAACTTGAACATATGTTCAAATACTCATTCTTGCTCATGTCTTACTTTAAAAAAATTATAATAGTCTCTGAAGAGTTTTATTCTGAATAAATGAGATGAGGGAATCTGGTTCTTGGGCACAATTAAAATTACTTTATTTTGCATGAAATTAATCTATTTAATTTTAATGAATCGCAATTCCATTTTAAGGCATCCTCACAGTGATGCCTGGAAAGGCTGACCTGGAACAGAGACTAGACAGAGCAAAAGGAATAAAATAGGTATTTATTGAAAGGATACACTTTGGGCAGTGCAAGAGCCTGGCTGGGGCTATACCCAAATCAAATCCAAGATGGATCCCAATCACGAGTCTTTACACTTTTATAAGTTTTGGTTCATCTACATATTGGGGTCAATTATACAACCACAGCCCCAGGCTATGAAGTATCAGCCCCCTGGCTTGCCCCCTTCCCTTTGCCATTGTTTATGCTTTTTGGGTACTGGTTGTCCTTGATTATCTAGCTAGGAAGGGATTGCTTTGTCTAACTACCCTGTGAAGAGAACTTACTAACACCTAATATGAAGTTTCAGTTACACATTAAGCAGCAGAGATTCTGGAAAAATATAAAATCTAAAACCCAAGGCATCAACAGAATAAAACCAACTGCTACTGAAGTTAAAAAGTTAAAGTTGAAAAAGGTAAAATAATAGTGTTCATGTTTAACCACACAGTTCATTTCACTTTCTGCTTATAAATCATAACATTTAAATTTGCACAATTAAGTGAAAAGCTTCAGTCACTTAAAAATATGACAAAAAAAGCTACACAATACAGTTCAATTTGGTCACTACCTTTTAAAACACCTTGGAGAGAGCAAAAAGCATCATAAATGCAATTACAAATCAAGGAGCAGCTAAGTACACTTGCAGTTCAAGTTTTCCTTTGTTTGAAGTCTGGTACTACTGTACAGCCACTCATTGTCATTCGTATTGCTATTTGTTATAGCAGGAAATATGATTTTCAAACAAATAAATTGCCAATGAAGAACTATTTTTGCTTGCTACTGAACATGTAATAAGAAAGAAAACAGATTTCTAACTGACTACAAACAACAGAATCATAGAATGATCAGCCTTTAAAGAGAATTTAGATCCAATTCTTCTACCCCTTGCTATGGGCATCTTTCATTAAATCAGGTTGCTCAAAGCCCCACCCAAACTGACCATGAACACTTTTCAGTGATTGGGAATCCACAGCTTCTCTGGGCAACCCATTCCAGTGCCTCATAACCCTCATCATAGGAAATTTCTTCCTTATGTCAAATCTAAACCTACCCTCTTTCAGTTTAAAACCATTGCCCTTAGTCCTGTCAATACAGACCCTGGTAAAAAGTCTCTGTCTTTTCATATAAACCCCTTTTATATATTGAAAAGCAGCAATAAGGTCTCCCTGGAGCCTTCTCTTCTCCAGGCTGAACAAACCCAACTCTCTCAGCCTGTCATCATAGGAGAGGTGTTCCAGTCCTCTGATTTCATTTTCATGGCCCTCCTCTGGACCCACTCCAACAGGTCCACATCTTTCTTGTACTGGAGACCTCAGAGCTGGATGCAGTATTCCACATGGGGTCTCATTAGAGTAGAGGGGCAGAATCACCTCTCCTGACCTGCTAGCCACACTTCTTTGATTCAGCCCAGGATACAATTGGCTTTCTGGGCCACAAGAACACATTGCCAGCTCATATTCAATTTTTTATCCACCAGTATCTCCAAGTCCTTCTCTACAGGACTGCTCTCAATCCATTAATCCCCCAGCCTGTATTGATACTGGGGATTTCCCTGACCCAGGTGCAAGACCTTGTACTTGGCCTTGTTGAACTTTATGAGGCTCACCTGGACTCAGCCTTTCAAGGTCCCTATGGATGGCATCCCTTCCCACAAGTGAGTCAACTGCTCTGCTCAGCTTGGTATCAGCTGTAAACTTGTTGTGGGTGCACTCAATCCCACTGTTTATCATAGAATCATAGAATTGTTTGGGTTGGAAGAAGACCTTGAAGATCATCTAGTTCCAACTCCCCTGCCATGGGCAGCAACACCTTCAACTAGACCATGTTGTACATAGCCCCATCCAACCTGGCCTTGAACATCTCCAGGGATGGGGCATCCACAACTTCTCTGGGCAAACTGTTCCAGTTCCTCACCACCCTCACAGTAATGAATTCATTCCTAATATCTAATCTAAACCTACTCTCGATTTAACCCATTCCCCCTTGTCCTGTCACTACATGCTCTTGTAAATAGTCTTGTCCCATCTAACCTGCAAGTTCCCTTCAGGTACTGGAAGGCTGCAAGTAGGTCACCCAAAAGCCTTCTCTTCTCCAGGCTGAATAACCCCAATTCTCTCAGCCTTTCCTCGTAGAAGAGGTGCTGCATCCCTCTAATCATCTTTGTGGCTTTGTCTAGACTTGGTCCAACAGGTCAATGTCTTTCCTGTGCTGGGGATCCCAGAGCTGGATGCAGCACTGCAGGTGGAGTCTCACGAGAGCCAAGTAGAGGAGCAGAATCCCCTCCCTTGACCTGCTGGCCACACTTCTTTTGATGCAGCCCAAGATACGATTGACTTTCTGGGCTGCCAGTGCACATGGCCAGCTCATGTCCAGCCTCTCATCCACCAGCACTCCCAAGTCCTTCTCTGCAGGGCTGATCTCAATCTGTTTATCCCCCAGCCTGTATTGATACTGGGGTTTGCCCTGGCCCAGGTGCAGCACCTTGTACTTGGTCATGTTATACCTCATGAGATTCCCATGAGCCCCCTTCTTGAGCCTGTCTTAGGTCCCTCTGGATGGCATCCTGTCCTTCAGGTTTGTCAACAGCACTATGTTGTTGATAAACATAATGAACACTACTCATCCCAGTATGGACCCTTAAGGGACACCGCTCATTACTGGTTTCTACTTGGACATTGAGCTGTTGACTTTGAATGCATCCATTAGCCAATTCCTTATCTATCTAACAGTCCATCTATCAAACCCATGTCTCTCCAATTTAGAGGCAAGAATAAGTCCACAATAGATAACATCAGTTGCTCTTCCCTTGTCCACTGATGCAGTCACCCCATCGTAGAAGGCCGATAGATTAGTCAGGCATGACTTGCCCTTGCTGAAGCCATGTTGGCTGTCTCTAATCACCTCCCTGTTTTCCATATATTTAAATATGTCTTCCAGGCAGATATGTTCCATGATCTTACCGGGCACAGAGGTAAGACTGACTGGTCAGTAGTTCCCAGGGAACTCAGTACTACCCTTTTAAAAAATGGATGTGTAATAATCATGACCAGTATACTTCCATATAAGATAATAACGAACTTTCTCAAACCTCTTTTTATATCAATAGTATGTTGTTTCTGTGATAAGCATAGGAACACAAAGGATGTAAATTTTGAGATGGTATTATGAGAAAATCCAAAATGTTTCCCTTCTGTTTTATTAGAATTATCCTTAAAATTTCACAAAGTTTTGTTCCTAAAGACTGGAATAACATTTCAAAGCCCTAGACATTCAAAATTTAAGTCGTCGTACATACCTAAAACACACAGAGCCAGGAAAAGCAAATAATACCAAGTCCTGGAAACAATTCCTGATGCTTCAGTTATGCACTCATTGTAAAAGGTCCTTCAATTCCACTAAGTTTCAGATCCTCTTATTTCAAAGAAATTATAGAATCATTTAGGTTGGAAAAGACCTTTAAGATCATTGAGTTCACCTGCAAACTTAACACTGCCAAGTCCACCACTAAACCATGTCCTGTGCTGGTTTCGCATTGAAACCAACCCATGGAAGTGATTTTTCTGAGAGAAGCTGCTGAGAGTTTCTTCTATGTCTGACAAAAACCAATCAGTGATTGGTTTTGAGAACTGACAACCTGTTAAACCACGGAGAAAGTTGAACACGCCTCTGTGAACACACATTTTAAAACGAACAAGCCCCAGGAATCTCTCTTTTGGTTCTGGCTTCTCAGTAGGTAACTAGTCTGGCTGGGCCAGGCCCAGCACGGCCCATGGACTGAGCCGTGCCCTGCCTCTGCTGCAGCGCTGGCTGGGCTGGGTTCCCCCCTCCTCCAAGCGCAGCCAGGCGGGCCGGCGGCGCTGCTGAAATGCTTCCGCTGCTGAGTTTTGCCAGAAACCACCAGGCAAGGGGGAGGGGAAGCCATCGGCCTGCGGGTGCTGCCTCTGAGTTCTGGCCTGGCTGTGAATATCCTGGCCACCCCCTCCCCCCAGAGCAGCGACTGCCGTTCTGGCCCGGGCCCTCGCTATCCTGACCCAGGCCCCCAGCATGGCTGCTGAAAAATTCTCCATCATAAGCAGCTCTGATCACCACTTGGCAGGGATCACATGACCCTCTTCAGGCCTCTGGCAAGATATGAACTCTTTCACTGCACAGATGAAACCTGCAAACATCGATTCTCTCTCTTGAGTGAAAGAAAAGGACAGAGTGAAGACACAGAGAAACAACATGGAAACATCAAGGTCAGTAAAAAAGGAAGAGTAAAATCCCAGATGGGAGTATGAGGAGATGCCCTAACTTGGACTGAAATTCTCTTGTAAGGCTATGGTGAAGATGATTGATACATCAGACTCTTTTTCCCTGTAACTCATGGAGTGCATTTGGGGGGATGAAGCGTTCTAACCACAGCCATGAGCAGAGGCACCAGTGCTGAAGCAAGGAGATGTTGAAGTAGCTGTGATTTGATGAGAAGCTTGAACAGAAAGAGAGAGAAAAGTGATGAAGACTCTTTGCCCACAGGGAAAGAAGAAGAAGACCTTGGTTACCAGAGATTAAGATAATTTCAGAGATAGAATAAAGAGAACCTTTGCTTTTGAACAGTTCATACTTAAAATAGTACCCCATAAATTGACATGGCCCTTGAAAACAGTTGTGGGAAAAGCTGTAAGTTGAGGGGAGGGACTTTTACACAGTGATCAGATTTCCATTCTCCCTGGTGGCAGATTCGCTGTGACATTGAAGCCACGAGAGAACTGTTTTCTTGTGGAGAAGTCTCCATAGCATAATGAGAGAGACTCCTCTCCCTGAGTGAACTGGAGAAAGACTATTTTAGAGGTGGTAAACTGACTGATTTTTTTCTGTACGTTGCCAGTGTGAGAGAAAAGAGGGTGTAGGGGGAAGAAGTGTTCTGAAGGTTTTAGTCTGATTCTTATTATTTTTTAGTTTCTGTTAATAATTTTCCTTTATACCCTTTAAAGTTTGAGCCTGCTTTGCTTTTTCTCCTAATCCTATCTCACAGCAGGAAATGAGTAAATAATTCTAGTGGGTGCACTGGCAATTTGGCCAGCACTAAACCCACCACCTAAGCAACACCTCTACACATCTTTTCAATACCACCAAGGATGCTGACTCCAACACTTCCCTGGTCATTCTGTTCCAGTGCTTGAAAACCCTTTCACTGAAGATATTTTTCCTAATATCCATTTTAAACCTGAGCCTCCTTTTCTCCAGGCTAAACAACCCCAGTTGCCTCAACTGCTCCTCATAAGACTTGTGCTCTAGACACTTCCCCAGCTTTATTGCCCTTCCCTGGACACACTCCAACACCTCAATGTGTTTTTTGTAGTGAGGTGCCCAAAACTGAACACAGTTCTCAAGGTGCAGCCTCACCAGTGCAGAGTACAAGGGGACAATCACTTCCCTAGTCCTGCTGGCCACACTATTGCTGATATAAGCCAGGATGCCATTGGTCTTCTTGGCCACCTGGGCACATGCTGGCTCATGTTCAGCTGGCTGTCACCCAACACTCCCATATCCTTTTCTGCCAGGCATCTTTTCAGACACTCTTCCCCTAACCCGTAGCGTTGCATGGAGTTTGTTGGGACCTAAGTGCAGGACCCAACACTTGGCCTTGTTGAACCTCAAACAATTGGCCTTGACCCATTGATCCAATCATTCCAGATCCCACTGCAGAGTCTTTCTACCGTCCAGCAGATCAACACTCCCAGCCAACTTGGTGACACCTGCAAACTTGATGAGCATATGCTTGATCTCCTCATCCAGATCACTGATAAAGATATTAAACAGGACTGGTCCCAATACTGGGCCCTGTGGATGATGCTGAATTGATTTTTGCCTTTTTTTCTTTTATATATTTTCTATATTCTTTACATGTATATTTGTAGATCTGTAGCCTATCATAGTATTTGTAGCTAGCATTTTACTTACTCTATTAGACAGAAAGACAAAATAAATTCCCCAGCGGGTCCAAGCTGGGGGTCTAAGGTTAGATTCTCTGGGAAGTCAAGGTTGAAAATAGCTCTCTGAGACACATTTTCATAAACAAAGTTTAGTTCCTATCTAAAAGAGGGGGAATTCAAAGAGGGTTAAACCGGGG
>VWZS01006498.1:0-16970 GCA_013397075.1 Rhabdornis inornatus
CTATTGTGACTGGTCCAGAGGTCTTGTGTATATGGGCATAGATTTCCTGCAGAGCAGGAATTTCTAAGACCCAAAGGGACTCAGGTGGGCTTTTGGAATAGCTGCTGTGGAGACAAAGGGCATTAGGCAATTGAACAACTTGCCTGGACTATCAGAAAATCCTCCTGCAGTAGGATTCCTGAGGGTGGAGGAACAACGAGTACCAAGTGCCACTTCGACAGTGCACCATCGGCAGTATCGGACAACTCGAGATGCTGTGATTCCCATCCACAAGATGATCTGTGAGCTAGAGAACCAAGGGGTGGTCAGAAAGGCCCACTCATCCTTCAACAGCCCCATCTGGCCTGTGCGTAAATCTGAAGGGAAATGGAGAATGACTCTGGGCTATCGTGCCTTGAATGAAGTGACTCCACTGCTGAGCGCTGCTGTGCCAGACATGTTGGAACTCCAGTACAAACTGGAGTCCAAGGTAGCGAAGTGGCATGCCACTACTAACGTTACAAATGCATTTTTCTCCATCCCTCTGACAGCAGAGTGCAGACCAGAGTTTGCCTTCACATGGAAGGCCGTGCAGTGCACCTGGAACCGACTGCCCCAGGGGTGGAAACACAGCCCCACAATCTGCCATGGACTGATCCAGGCTGCACCAGAAAAGGGCGAGGCTCCAGAACATCCGCAGTACATCAATTACATCATTGTGTGGGGGTACACAGCAACAGAAGTATGTGAGAAAGGAGAGAAAATCATCCAGATTCTACTGGAAGCTGGTTTCGCCATCAAGAAGAGCAAAGTCAAGGGACCTGCTTTAGAGATCCAGTTCCTAGGAATGAAGTGGCAAGACGGATGGCATCAGATACCCAGAGAGGTCATCAGTAAGATCACAGCGATGTTTCCACTGACCAGGCAAGAAGGAAATGCAAGCTTTCCTAGGTGCCATAGGTTTCTGGAGGATGCACATTCCCGACCGATTACAGCCAGATTGTGAGCCCTCTCTACCTGGTTACCCACAAGAACAATTTCCACTGGGGTTCTGAACAGCAGCAAGCCTTTGTCGAGATCAAACAGGAGATTGCTCACGCGGTAGCCCTTGGCCCAGTCAGGATAGGACCAGAGGTGAACAGAGGTGAACAATGTGCTCTACTCTGCAGCCAGGAGCAATGGTCTTTCCTGGAGCCTTTGGCAGAAGGTGCCTGGTGAGACTCGGGGTCGACCACTTGGATTCTGGAGCCCGAGTTACAGTGTCTGAAGCCAACTACACCCCAACAGAGAAGGGAATCCTGGCAGCCTATGAAGGAGTCCAAGCCACCTCAGTACTTAAAAGAGACAAAACATGTAGCCAAGGAGGAGGGGGAGGGGGTGCAACTGGCTGCACTCTCATAGCTGAGGGGCTTTCTCTTGGGAAGGGCAGAGATACCACGAGATTTTGGCTGGGGGTGAGGGGCTGGATGCGGCTTCTCTCTCTCTTGCTCTCGGATCAGAGGGGGAGACAACCAGTCTGCGGTTGCTGTGAGAAGAATTCACTGCCACCGTGGAGTTCTGTTTTTTATTGCTTCTACCGTGAGTGAGGCTTTCCTCGTAAGAGCAGCTGTTGAACTGGGACCTTATTGAACACCCGATCTCACTTGAAAGGACCCTCACCATCTGATACTCGTGTGTCCTAGGGGAAAACCCAGGACTCCGAGACCCTCCTCCATCTGAGGGAGCCTCTCCCGGCTGCTTGCAGGACCCCGGCTGCCGCTGCCCAGCCCCACTGTCTTCTGCTGCTGCTTCAGGATTTTCGCTACACTCTAACCCTATACCATGTGTCTCCCCGACCCCCCCGCAGTTCCTGCTACGGCTGCGGAATCTCTACTACATTTTGTTTGCCACCCCGGGGTCTGTTCACCTCTGCCATTCCAGCCACCGCTCTGGAGTTCCTATAACAGTCCATTCTGCCATTCGGGGGGACACCGGGATCGGCTGCCCCTGTGGATTTGTAAAGAAAGCCCCTTTTCTATCTCTTCCACTGGCTTGCCCACCATTATCCACATGCAGAGAGGTGGCTGAGCTCGTGCCACAGCGCCCCCAGCAGCCGCGGGAGAATCATCACACCTGTCCTGCCTGGCTAAGAGCCTGCCAGCACCCCTGCCGGCTGTGACCATAACTACACTGAAAGGGAAAGTGCTTGACAGCGGAGAGAAGGCTGTTGTTAGGTTTCTGGTTTTGTTTGTTCCTGCTGATGTTGTTTGCCTTGTCATAGATATATATTCTGGTAAAGAACTGTTATTCCTTTTCCCATATCTTTGCCTGAAAGCCCCATAATTCCAAAGTTATAATAATTTGGAGAGAAGAGGGTCACATTTTCCATTCCAAGGGAGGTTCTCGCCTTCCTTGGCAGACACCTGTCCTTCAAACCAGGACAAAGGTAAAGAATAACAAGAAGGGATTCTAAAAGTACATAGGTCAGAAAACAAAGGCTAAGGAGAGTGTACACACCACCACCCCAACCCCAATAAATGAGAAGGGAGTGTGGAAGGCTTCAGTAGCCCATGGGAAAGCTTCGTGAGAACACGGGGCTTTCTCAAGGACTGGCCTGGGGGCANTGCTGCTTCAGGATTTTCGCTACACTCTAACCCTATACCATGTGTCTCCCCGACCCCCCCGCAGTTCCTGCTACGGCTGCGGAATCTCTACTACATTTTGTTTGCCACCCCGGGGTCTGTTCACCTCTGCCATTCCAGCCACCGCTCTGGAGTTCCTATAACAGTCCATTCTGCCATTCGGGGGGACACCGGGATCGGCTGCCCCTGTGGATTTGTAAAGAAAGCCCCTTTTCTATCTCTTCCACTGGCTTGCCCACCATTATCCACATGCAGAGAGGTGGCTGAGCTCGTGCCACAGCGCCCCCAGCAGCCGCGGGAGAATCATCACACCTGTCCTGCCTGGCTAAGAGCCTGCCAGCACCCCTGCCGGCTGTGACCATAACTACACTGAAAGGGAAAGTGCTTGACAGCGGAGAGAAGGCTGTTGTTAGGTTTCTGGTTTTGTTTGTTCCTGCTGATGTTGTTTGCCTTGTCATAGATATATATTCTGGTAAAGAACTGTTATTCCTTTTCCCATATCTTTGCCTGAAAGCCCCATAATTCCAAAGTTATAATAATTTGGAGAGAAGAGGGTCACATTTTCCATTCCAAGGGAGGTTCTCGCCTTCCTTGGCAGACACCTGTCCTTCAAACCAGGACAAAGGTAAAGAATAACAAGAAGGGATTCTAAAAGTACATAGGTCAGAAAACAAAGGCTAAGGAGAGTGTACACACCACCACCCCAACCCCAATAAATGAGAAGGGAGTGTGGAAGGCTTCAGTAGCCCATGGGAAAGCTTCGTGAGAACACGGGGCTTTCTCAAGGACTGGCCTGGGGGCAGAGGTTTTCCCAGGAACAAACAAAGGCACCTGCTACTGTTTACAGAGTGTGTATTTTGAGAACTGTTGTTTATAATGAAAACATCTGTACAAGAGGTGTTGCTCGCTCTGACCAATGGGCTGTATTCTGTTCTTGGGGTAGCGAGTGAGTGTACTTAAGCAAGGTAGTGTTACAATAAACTTGTCTCTCTTGTCTCGAGAGGAGACTGTGTTGCTGTGTGTTATTACGGCCATCCAATAGTTAACTCTAAATTAGCAGCAACATTGGGAGAACTGGTTGCAAGTGATAGTTGTTCACCTCAGTCTTCACTGGCAGTCAAGTTTCTCCTGTCTCTCAAGTCCCTGAACCTCTAGGTGGGGGTTGAAGTAGCAAATGCCTTCCCACTGTAAGCAAAGNTGAAAGGGAAAGTGCTTGACAGCGGAGAGAAGGCTGTTGTTAGGTTTCTGGTTTTGTTTGTTCCTGCTGATGTTGTTTGCCTTGTCATAGATATATATTCTGGTAAAGAACTGTTATTCCTTTTCCCATATCTTTGCCTGAAAGCCCCATAATTCCAAAGTTATAATAATTTGGAGAGAAGAGGGTCACATTTTCCATTCCAAGGGAGGTTCTCGCCTTCCTTGGCAGACACCTGTCCTTCAAACCAGGACAAAGGTAAAGAATAACAAGAAGGGATTCTAAAAGTACATAGGTCAGAAAACAAAGGCTAAGGAGAGTGTACACACCACCACCCCAACCCCAATAAATGAGAAGGGAGTGTGGAAGGCTTCAGTAGCCCATGGGAAAGCTTCGTGAGAACACGGGGCTTTCTCAAGGACTGGCCTGGGGGCAGAGGTTTTCCCAGGAACAAACAAAGGCACCTGCTACTGTTTACAGAGTGTGTATTTTGAGAACTGTTGTTTATAATGAAAACATCTGTACAAGAGGTGTTGCTCGCTCTGACCAATGGGCTGTATTCTGTTCTTGGGGTAGCGAGTGAGTGTACTTAAGCAAGGTAGTGTTACAATAAACTTGTCTCTCTTGTCTCGAGAGGAGACTGTGTTGCTGTGTGTTATTACGGCCATCCAATAGTTAACTCTAAATTAGCAGCAACATTGGGAGAACTGGTTGCAAGTGATAGTTGTTCACCTCAGTCTTCACTGGCAGTCAAGTTTCTCCTGTCTCTCAAGTCCCTGAACCTCTAGGTGGGGGTTGAAGTAGCAAATGCCTTCCCACTGTAAGCAAAGAGCAGGTTTGAGACCGCTTGATGAAGCTGAATAGCCACAAGTTCATGGGGCCTGATGAAATGCATTGCAGGGTCATGAAGGAAATGACTGATGTTCTTGCCAAGCCATGCTCCATCATTTTTGAAAAGGCATAGCAGTAAGGCAAAGTCCCTGGGGACCAGAAAAAGTGAACCATCACTCCTATTTTTAAGGAAGGGAGAAAGGAAGATCCAGGGACCTACAGACGGGTGAGTCTCACCTCTGGGTGTGCCTGGGAAGATCATGGAGCAGGTCTTCATGGAAGCAGTGTTAAGGGACATGCAAGGCAAGGAGGGGATCCAAGACAGCCAGCATGGCTTCACTAAGGGCAAATCGTACCTGACCAATCTGGTGAACTGCTATGATTGAGTGACTGCAATGGTCAACAAGGGAAGACCAAGCAATGCCATCAGCCTAGAATTCTGTAAGGCATTTGACACGATCCAACACGACATCTTTATCTCCCAATTGTAGAGACAGGAATTTGAAGGGTGAACTACTTGGTGGATAAGGAATTGGCTGGATGGATGCAGCCAGAGAGTTCTGGTCAATGGCTTTACGTGCAGGTAGAGGCTGGTGACAAGTAGAGTCCTTCAGGGTTCTGTCTTGGGACCACGGCTCTTCAATATCTTCATCAATGACACAGTAAGATCGAGCGCACCCTCAGCAAGTTTGCAGATGACACAAAGCTGAGCAGTGCAGCTGACACAACAGAAGGATGGGATGCCATCCAGGGAGACCTGGACATGAGCCAGCAGTGTGCACTCATAGCCCAGAAGGCCAACAACATCCTGGGCTGCATCAAGAGAGGTGTGGCCAGCAGGTCAAGAGAGGGGATTCTCCCTCTCTACTTTGCTCTCATGAGACCCCACCTGGAGTACTGTGTCCAGGTCTGGGATCCTCAGGACAAGAAAGATGTGGACCTGTTAGAGCAGGTCCAGAGGAGGCCACGAAGATGATCTTGAGGCTGGACCACCTGTCCTATGAAGACAGGCTGAAAGTGCTGGGATTGTTCAGTATGGAGATGAGAAGGCTCAGGGGAGACGTCATTGAGGCCTTCCAGTACTTGAAGGGGGCTTTTAAAAAAGAGAGAGAGTGCAACTTTTTATATGGATACATAGTTGTTGGGGGTTGAATTGGTCCCTTTTCTTTCTGTGGATTTTTTTCCATTGTTATGCTAAGTATTTGTGGCTACACCTTAGTAGCAATAGTTTTTCCCTCGCAGGGGGTGGGGGATAAGGGGANATCTTCTGCCTGAAAGCCTCTGATTTGCAACTATAATAATTAGAAGGAAGAGGGGTTGCATTCTCCATCTCAGAAAAAGGGGTTCTTGCCTTTCTTTAGCAAATACCTGTCTTTCAAACCAAGACAATAGTGACAGGACAAAGGGGAACAGTTTTAAACTGACAGAGGGCAGGTTTAGATTAGATGTTAGGAAGAAATTCTTTTCTCAGAGGGTGGTGAGGCCCTGGAATAGGTTGCCCAGAGAGGCTGTGGATGCCCCATCCCTGGAAGTGTTCAAGGCCAGGTAGGATGGGGCCCTGAGTAATCTGATCTAGTGACTGACATCCCTGTCCATGGCAGGGGGGTTGGAACTAGATGATCTTTAAGGTCCCTTCCAACCCAAACCATTCTGTGATTCTGTGGTAATCTGTGCTTGAAACCTTGTTCAAGTTCTGGGTTGTGATGGGGTAATGAACCAAATAGACTGATGTCAGGGATAGCTTGGAGTTCTAGTGAAATTAGCGTGCAATTGTATAAGTCTGTAAGAATACTTGTCAGGATCTTTGGGGGGGTGGGCAGGGGGGCTGCAGAGGTGGCTTCTGTGACAAGACACCAGAAGCTGCCCCCATGTCAGACAGAGCCAATTCCATCTGGCTCCAAGACAGACCTGCCACTGGCCAAAGCTGAGCCAATCAGCAGTGCTGGTGCTGCCTCTGTGATAAAATATTTAAGAAAGGGTAAAAAGCATTGTGCAGCAGCTGTGAGGGAAGACTGAGAAAAATGCAAGAGAAACAACCCTGCAAACACCAAGGTCAGTGAAGAAGCAGGGGGATGAGTTACTCCAGGCTCTGGAGCAGATATTCCCCTGCAGCCTTTGGAGGGCCAGGCATCGGAACAGGCTCCTGGCAGGAACTGCAGCCTGTGGAGAAATAGCCTATGTAGGAGCAGGTTTTTCTGTCAGGATCTGTGCCCAATGGGTGACCCATGCTAGAGCTGTCTGTTCCTGAAGGACTGTACTCTGTGGAAAAGGACCTATGTTGGAGCAGTTTTGTGAAGGACTGAATCCTGTGTGAGGGATCCCCCACTCTGGAGCAGGGGAAGAGTGTGAGGAAGAATTAGTGGCAGAGATGAAGTGTTTTGAACTGACTGCAACCCCTTATTCCCCATCTGCCTGTACTTCTTATGGGGGAAGGAGGTACAAGAATCATGAGTGAAATTGAGCCTGGGAAGGGTGGAGGGGAAATGTGTTTTTAGTTTTGTCTTTGTTCTTTGCTATCTTACACTATTTTTATTTGCAATAAATCAATTTTCCCCATGTAAGAGTCTGTTTTGCCCCTGACAATAACTGGTAAACAATCTCTGTGTCTTTATCTTAACCCATGAGTTTTTTCCATCTTATTTCCTCCCCATGTCCTGTTGAGGAGGGGAAGAGAGCACTTTGGTGGGCACTTGGCCAGCCAAGGTCTACCTGCCACACCTGATCAATTAATTTAGTGCTTAGCAGCCTTGAAATGCTGTGAAATATATACTAATGAGAGGTTACTGGAGGAGTTTTAGTCATGGCCTTGAATTTTGAGAGACTTGGACCAGTATAGGGACTCATGTAAGCCTGCTGGAAATTAATAAGAATCACTAGTGACTTTCAGCTTCACCTGTGTTTGTGTTTATGAGCCTAGTTGTCTTGATGCCTTGGGTTTTAGCTTTTATATTTTTCAGATTCTCTGCTGCTTAGTGTGTAAGTCTGAAACTTCCTATTAGGTGTTAGTAAGTTCTCTTCACAGGGTAGTTAGACAAAACAATCCCTTCCTAGCTAGAGAATCAAGGACAACCGGTACCCAAAAAGCATAAACAACGGGCAAGACAGGGGGCTGATACTTCATAATCTGGGCCTGTGGTTGGACAATTGACCCCAATATGTAGATGAACCAAAACCTATAAAAGTATAAAGACTCGTGACCGGGATCCATCTTGGATTTGATTTGGATGTAGCCCCGGCCAGGCTCTTGCACTGCCCAAAGTGTATCCTTTCAATAAATACCTATTTTATTCCTTTTGCTCTGTCTAGTCTCTGTTCCAGGTCAGCCTTTCCAGGCATCACTTCTTCTGTAAGTCAATGCACAATTTAGTATTTCTGAATGAGGAAGGTGAAATTCTGAATGGTGACAATTGTATTGTTTTTCAGTTCCTAGAGTGATTCTGGGAAAAGATGCCTGTTAGACATAAACTTTAAAATGCTGAATGGGCACAAACATTGGTATGCTGTCCTGGCAAAGGGCAGAAAGCATTGCAATAGGTCTATTAAAGAACAGGGATGTGCATATGACAGAACAGCAAAGAAGTTCAGAGCAGATTTCCCAGTTTTGGTGCTTCTGAAAAAGAATTGCTGGCAGCAAGCCACAGACTACATACTAAGCTGAGGATGCTTTATGATTTGTATTATGTGGAAGCATATGGTTTTCTCACTGTTCCTGCCATTTTCAAGGAGTTAACTAGGCAAATAAGGTAATACCATTTCCCAGGAAAATCATATTAAGAACTTAAACAGAAGTAACATAAGTTCCCATGGTCTAAGTTCATCTTGGGTGCTTATAAGGGTACGAGATCAAAACCCTCCAGCTACCTTTTGCAAAAATGTGAGCTGCTTACATGAAGTTAAGCTTTAAAATGCCACGTCTGAGGTCTGGATAGATTGACTACATTTTATCTTGAGGCTTTACTATTAGAAGATGATTCATTTAGCCAGAGATTAGCTCCCCATATTGTTAAATGCTGGTTCAGCTATGGCACCAATACCAACATATGAAGTGCTGGTGTCACTGAGTCATTTTAAATTACAGTATTTAACATAGATTTGCTGTGAGAGCACAGTGCATCTACAGTGATTTTATCTGTAATACAAGCTCACCTATGGTAAAAACAAGGATGGGGAGAAAAGTGATAGTTCACCAGCACCATCAGACTTAGTTTTCTAACATTCAGGAAGAGCCATGTTGTTTGCTAGTGCAAAAATCATGTAGTCTGTTTATTCTTTTGGAAGTTGAGTCATTGAACAGCTTTATAGTATTGGCATATACACTTTGTGCAGAAGGAAAATGTTTATTTTGACCAACTCAAGCCTTTCTATGATCTCTCCCTCTCATTATCTCAACTCTCAAATCTTTAGTTGTCTTTACAATCCCAGAAACCTCTATCAGACACCAGGGAGGACATTCCTGTCTACACTGCAGCTGCTTTGACTGTTTAGGCGCTCTGCTGGCTTTTGCTTCTACCCGTCCCCCTGCAAATTACAGCTGCTTTATTTCCTCCTTCTGCCGCCTTGATTGCTCCTGCTCATTTCCCTGCCACTGCCACAAACTGCAGGGCAGTTCCCTACGTCCCCACAAGCAGTGCCTAACTCCACTGCTATGCAACCAGCAGCTCTACCAAATACTACCCACATGTTAACATTTTACAACTATTATCTGTGGTCCCTCAGAGAGTTAGCTTGGGGAAGTAGCAAAGGTGTTTAGAGTTGTTTCAAGTTCAAATGTATATATAGAGGCTCATGCTTTATTCTCAGTTTTTGTCATCTACAGGTAAAAAGAACCTAGCTGAAATCTAATACAGTAAATGAATAAATGTTAAAAAATACTGAGTGTGTCCACATTTGTATATGATGGAAGGGAATAAAGGAAAAAGGTGGAAGAATGAAAGGTGAAAAGAAAGAACAGAAAGGGAGTTTATTGGCAACAGTGTTGGCAAAAATATTTCAGAATAGGAGCAGAGGATTTGGAAGTAAGAGCACACAGGGAAGATTTGTAATAGCTGAGGACTCAGCCATGTGTCTCCTGGGAAGGGATCTGTCGCAGGCTTTGGATGTAGAAATAAGGTTGGCATCAGAAGGAATAGATTTAGATGTTATGGGAATTAATATGATAAAAGAAAAACTGAAAGAAGGTATAACCAGAAATGCTTTGGAATACCCTCAGAACTGAGCAAAGACCCAAAGTTATTGTGGAGCCAGACAAGCACAGATATGGGACTATTGCAGTCAGCATAACTAGTGCACATAAAAACCAAGGGGGGGGGGGGTGTTCCACCTGCAGTAAAGCAGTATCCTATCCCCAGGGAAGCACGTCCAAGTATTCAAAAGCTAATTGATGTGGTTTTAACAAACAGTATTCTAAGGGAATGTGAATCCCCTTATAATACCCCATTATTACCAGTTACCACAACCAGAGTCGATAAAGAGGGTAGTCCAGGATATAGAAAATTCATGAGCATGTGATAGTGCCACATCCAGTGGTACCAGATCCATCAACCATTTTATTACAAATTCCACACTGGGCAAGGTATTTGTGGTCATATATTTAACTGCTGCATTTTAGTATTCCAATGGAAGAAGAAAGCCAGCTACTGGTTGCTTTCACTTGGGAAGGGAAACAGTTAACTTGGACAAGGTTGCCTCAAGGCTTTGCGGGAGCACCAACTATATTTTCAAAATATCGAAAACAGATTTGGAAGACATACAACTACCCAGAGATTCAGTGTTAGTACAGTATGTGGATGATTTATTGACAGTAATTCAAAAGATAAGTGTACAGTATATGCCAGTTATGTACAGAAATGTCTGAGAAAGGACACTGCATTTTTATCTAAATTACAGCTGTGTCAAACAGAAGTATTTGGGAATCATCCTAAGAGAAGGGCAGAGGTTAATAGATCCAGACAGAATTCAAATTATCATAAATTTACCCCAGCCAGTGACAAAAAAGCAGTTAAGGGTTTTATTTAGGACAAGTAAGATTCTGTAGACCATGGATTCTGGGGCAGGGAGAGTCAATTAAACCCTTAACTGAAGCCACAAAGCAGGAAGAATTGGAACCTTTGACATGGGGCCCAGAAAGAAAGCAAGCATTTGGAACTGTCAAGAAAGCTTTAATGACTGCACCGGCATTAGATTTGCCAGACTATATTAAGCCTTTTTATTTGCATAGACATGAGAGAAAGGGAGTACCTAGTGGAGTAAATACATAGCAACTCGGACCACATCAGAGAACTATAGCATATTATTCAGCTAAGTTAGATCCTGTTGTATCTAGTACTCCTCAGTGTACTAGGGCTATAGTCACAGCAGCTGAGATGGTAGAAAAGAGCCGTTCTTGGATTTCAGGACATCAGCTGTACGCACTCATGCCACATGAGGTGGAAATATTGTTGAATTAATATGCAACTCAGGCCCTATCACCACAAAGATATGTATGAGCTTATTTTGCTGATGGCAGACAATATAATTTTAAGGCGTTATAATCCCTTGAACCCTGCTATGCTCTTGCCATTGCCAGAAGATGGTACTCCGCACTAGGATCGTAGAAGAGTCATTATGACACCTAGCAAACCACGGGAGGATTTAAAAGATGAACCTATGTTAAACCTTGATTTAACCCTGTATGTGGATGGATCCTCATACTACCAGGATGGAAAGCATGTGATGAGACACGTAGTTGTGGATGACGAAGGTGTAAGAGAGTCGTCGGAAGCCTTGCTAGCAGAAATAAGTGCACAAGGTGTAGAACTGATAGCCCTTATACAAGCAGTGAAAGAAGGTAAAAACAGGTGAGTGAATATTTATACTGACTCACAATATGCTTTTGGAGTGTGTCATACCATAGGGATGCAATGGAAGGAGAATTTCTAACTACAGCAGGAAAAGAAGTGGCAAATGGAAAAGAGATAAGGAAATTGCTAGAGGCTATACATTTGCCAGAGCAAATATCAGTGATACACTGTGCAGCCCATACCCCAAGGAAATGCCCTGGCCAATGCCACAGCAAAAGCAGCAACCAGACAGCAGGTACTGCTTTTTATGCTTGCCACTCCAAATCTGGAAGGACTGAACTTACGAGGTATAACTAAATTATCTAAAGAGGTATGACTGGAGAAGAAAAGAAATTGGGAAAAGTGAGAAGCTGTCCAAGACAGATGGAGTGTGGACAATAGGAAGAAAGTCTGTTTTACTGAAAAAAGTATTTATTGGTTGTTGTTAGATGGTTCCACAATGAATCTCATAGCGGTGCTGAAAACATCACAAACCAAGTGCCATGAATGTGGGCAGCACTGGAAATTTATGCTGCTGTAAAAAGGATTGTAGGGGGATGCAAAACTTGTCTGCATTTAATTGTGACCAAGACCCCTGAGCATAAAGGTGTACAATCCCCAGCATACTTTCCTTTTCAGTACATGATTATGCAGACATGCCATCATCATTAGCATATAAGCATTTGTTGGTGATAGTGGAGCAATTATTGGGGTGGGTGGAAGCTTTTCCTACCCAAAAGGAAGATTCAGGAACTATAGTAAAAATTTTACTGAAGGAAATAATTCCTAGGTATGAAGTATCACAAATAACAGATTCAGATAAAGTGTGACATTTTGGAGCAGCTATACGCATTCAAATATTTAAGGCATTGGGAATTTTACAACAATTATATACTCCTTAACAATCCAAATTGTCAGGGAAAGTAGAGAGGATGAATAAGACAATCCAAGAAAACTTAAAGTATGCATGCACACAGGATTAAAATGGCCAGAGGCTCTAAATCTAGTTTTATGGAACATAAGAAATTCACCCAAGCAACCCATAGGACTATGTTCGGCAGAAATATTGTTTGGAAGACATTTGGCAGTGCCTGGGACTTCTATCCTGGCGAGGACCAGCCTATTAGATGGAGATGAATGAGTGACACAATAGATAAAAAAGTATACGATACCCAACCTGGAGATCAAGTATCGGTAAAAAATTATCAAATAAAGAATAAATTTGAACTGAAATGGGAAGGTCCTTACACTGTATTACTGTGTACTTATTACGCAATAAAATTGCATGAAAAGATTCCCGGATTCATCATTCACTCGTAAGAAGGCTGGTCACTGACAGCCACAGAAATTGCTAACTTCATGTTGCATCCCATGATAGCCTTGTTGGGTTTGATTTTGTTATGTCTATCACTTACATTAATATTATATATTAAAATACTAAAAATGAATAGGCACTTGAGAAATTCTAGGAGCTCTGTCTAAAATATTAGCAGGCATATTGAATAAAACCAAAGGGGGGATTTTTGGGGATTAAAATAAGTTTACTTATAAAATATTAGAAATTAATTGTGTAGGTTTAACTGTAACTTGCGCACAGCTTAGTACAAGTGGGCCCTGCTCAAAACTTGGCATAGGTAAACTTTAGGTGAACTCCATTTGTTAGTATGAATGACTAAGCAGGGGAAGAAATAAAGACTGGATACCTTCATTTAAGGGTTTGAGACCCTGATACTGAGAAGAGGGTACAAAGGCTGGCCCAAACTGGAAGAGCAGCTAATGGCCTGCCCACATGGACATGGAGAAAGAATCCAATGAGGTGCTAGAAGATCCCAGACCATAAATCACCATTGGACCAAGGGGTGCACGCAGTGCACGTGAAGATCAGGTGCACAGACTGTAGGAGTATAAAGGCCCAAGGATTTCTTTGTTCAGAGTCCCTCTCTGGAGGCACCCAGCTCAAGCTGAAATAAACTTGACTGCCTCAGAACCCAGAGTCTGAACTCTTCTTTAACAAATATTATAACTCATTTTTCCTCGTAAACTCTTACCTTTACACAAGGCTAGGTGGAAACTGGCTATTTTATTTAAAAGGTACACTCTATTAGGAGGTGCTGAAGCTGGTAGCTCAGTACAGGCAAAGCTACCACAGTGCCAGGTCAAAAAAGTGGCAAGACTGAGAGTGTATTTCAAATAGGCACACTTGCACACAATACGTGCATACAAAGCCAGCCACACAGAGCAATACAGAAAAATACAGCAGCACTCTCACAAGCAGCACTAATGGCCTGTTCCTCTCTCTGGCTGATCAGGATGAAAGCTCATTAATGGAAAATACATACATATGCACAATAAGAACCCCTCCAGTAGGTAGCCCATGTCCTGAGGTGACTTTATGATACTGAATTGTATCCCCATTTGTCTGTTTAGCCCAGAAATAAGTTTTGTGCCTTTAAAATTAGATCAAGAGCAAAGGGGGGGGGAGAAGGAAAAGCGGTGGAATTTTTTCACGGCTGTATTCAAAAACATAGAGATAAGAGCTTCAGCTCTCTCTCTCAGTGCATGTTGTCTGCAGCGCGGACAGTGGGAGAGAGCTCCCCTTTGCTTTTAGTTAGTTTTTTTAGCTAGCTGAGGCAGAGGAGTTCCCCAGATGGTAGCTCCAGAACATCTGCAGTACATCAAGAACATGACTGTGTGAGGGAACACGGCAGCAAAAATATTTGGGGAAAAAAGAGAAAATCATCCAAGTTCTCCTAAAAGCTGGTTTTGCCATCAAAAAGAGTAAAGTTAAAGGACTTGCTCAAAAGATCCAGTTCCTAAGAGTGAAGTGGCAAGACAGACGACATCAAACTCCCACTGATGTCATCAACAAAATCACAACATCTCCACCAACCAACAAAAAAGAAACACAAACTTTCCTAAGTGCCATAGGCTTTTAGAAAATGCATATTCCTGAACACAGCCAAATTGTGAGTCCTCTTGACCTAGTTACCCACAAAAAAACCCCCACTTTTCAGTGGGGCCCTGAACAACAGCAAGCCTTTGCCCAAATTAAGCAAAAGATCACTCATGCAGTAGCCCTTGGCCCAATCAGGACAGGACCAAATGTAAAGAATTTGCTCTACTCCGCAACCGAAAGCCATAGTCTGTCCTAGAGCCTTTGGCAGAAGGTGCCTAGTGAGACTCGAAGCCAACCACTGGAATTCTAGAATCAAAGCTACAGAGAGTCTAAAGCCAACTATACCCCAAGAGAAAAGAAAATGTTAGCAGCTTATGAAGGAGTCCAGGCCACAGACACTGAAACACAACTCTTCCTAGCACCCCGACTACCAGTGCTGGGGTGGATGTTCAAAGCAAAAGTTCCCTCTACCCACCATGCCACCAATGCCACATGGAGCAAGTGGATTGCTCTCATCACACAGCACACCCATACTGAAAAATTAAATTGCCCTAAAATTTTGGAAATAATTACAAACTGCCCGAAAGTAAAACCTTTGGTCTCATTGACGAAAAGAAACAAAAGCAAGTGATATGTGCAGAAGAAGCTCCACCATACAACCAACTGCCAATAAAAGAAACACTCTACACTCTTTTTACTGATGGTTCTTGTCGCATCGTAAAGATGAAACAAATGTGGAAAGCAGCCGTATGGAGCCCAACATGACAAGTTGCATAAGCTACTGAAAGAAAAGGTAGATCAAGCCAACTTGCTGAACTCAAAGCTGTTCAACTAACCCTAGACATTGCTGAAAGAAAAAAGTGGCCAAAACTCTACCTCTATGTCACAATGTTAGCTGGCTTACACTGGGCAGTGAATTGGCCACTGATAAGAAAAGTGGCCTGGTGTGATAGGCAGGCCCCCAGAGAACAGAGATAGGACAGAATTGGAGATAAACAAGAATGTGATCCAATGAGTTCCAGCCTAAGCTGCAGAGAGCTATTGCTCAGAGAGCAGAGCAGCCTGAACTTTGAACCAATCACAGGCGCTTACCCGGGAACATTAAAAGGGGTATTTAAGGTGAAGTCAGAAGAATAAAGAGGCTTTTTGTCACAAGGATCACAGAGGGCTGTGTTTTCTGTCTCAAGCGCAGTGCCGGTTGGAGGTGGCACCTCTATGCTGATTCATAGATGGTAGCCAATGCTCTGTGAAAATGGCTAGAGAAGTGAAAAAAGACTAATTGACAGCATAAGAAAAAACCAATCTGGGCTGCTAAAGAGTGGAAAGACATCACTGCCCAAATAGAAAAACTATCTATGAAAGTCCGCCATGTAAATGCTCATGTCCCCAAGAGTAGGGCTAATGAAGAGCACTGAAATAACAAGCAGGTAAATCAAGCTACAAAGACAGAAGTGTCAAAGACAGACTTAAATTGGTATTTGTTGTGGTTTAGGGCAAATTTGGGAGGAAACAAATAAAAATTATTCCTAGCTTGATAAGCTCATGATGCCTCAGGTCATCAAAGTAAAAACACCACCTATAAGTGGGCACGAGACTGAGGAGTGAATTTAACCATAGACAGTTTTTCTCAAGTTATCTATGACTGTGAGATGTGTGCTGCAATCAAGCAGGCCAAGCAAGTAAAACCCCCATAATATGGTGGGCAGTAGTCCAAATACAAATATAGAGAGGCCTGATAAATTGACTACATCACACTGCCCCAAACATGCCAATGTAAGCACTACGTGCTCACAATGGTAGAAGCCACCACAAAATGGTTAGAGATTTACCCTGTGCCTCACGCTACAGCCCATAAGACCATCCTAAGTCTTAAAAAGCAAGTCCTTTGGAGACATAGTAGCCCTGAGAAGATGGAATCAAACAAGACTCATTTTAAGAACAGCCTTATCAACACCTGGACTAGGGAACATGGCATTAAATAGGTATACCACATCCCCTACCATGCACCAATTGCGAGCAAAATAGAGAAGTACAATGAACTGTTAAAAACCACCTTAAAAGCATTGGGTGGGAGATCTTTCAAAAATTAGGAGCAGCATCTAGCAAAAGCCACCTGGTTAATTAACACCCAAAGTTCCACCAACTGAGCAAGCCCTACCCAATCTAAGCCCCTGCATACAGTAGACAAAGCCCCAATGATATATCAGAGGTCTGCTAGGGAAGACTATTTAAAACAATTTTGCCTCAAATACAAACAAACCCATTCATGGAGTTGTCTTTGCTCAAAGACCAAGCTGCACATGGTGAATAATGCAGAAAAATGGAACAACACGACATGAAGCTCAAGATCTGATTGTTGAATGAAAACCATGCGTAAATATCAATGTTTGCTAAATGCCATTGCCATTATCTGTATATAACTGTGACAGAGGAGGTATGACTGACACCAAAGAAGGTTCCAAGCATCAGCCCTTTATTATCTTATCGACTCTACCTTTTCTTTGTACCCTTTCCATGGGCAGCTCCACACAACAGTGACTCCTCTCTTCCTTCTGCAGGACTAGCTAACTCCTTCCTGCCCCCTAGCACAACTGCCTGACCCCTCCACCTCACAGCACAGCCAGCAAACT
>VWZS01006504.1:0-11666 GCA_013397075.1 Rhabdornis inornatus
GAGGGCAACAGGAATCGAGGCCAGGAGAGGTCGGATTGCAGCTGCTTGGCCCCCCACCGACCGTAGGCTTCTGTAACTGCGTCGCTCCGCCCAGCCCAGCCCCAGGCTCATTCACCGGATCCAGGGGCCATTCTGGGGACCAGACAGCCAAAGGGAGGACCGTGATGTTCGCACCAGAGTCAAGAAGCCCGTGGAGGCAGATCTCCGGCGGTGCCCCACCAGGAAGGGCCACGGTGCACATCATCTTGGGACACCCTTCTGTCAGAATTGCTGGCCAGAGAAATGCTGGTGGCCCCGGGACCCCAAGCCGCTGTCCTCTCGCAGCCGGGCAGCCTTTCTGTGAATACAAAACTTAAAAGAAAAAAATCGAACAAACTGCACTGCTTTCAGGACCGCCGGTTCTCTTCCCGCTTTTGCGGAAGACTCCAACAGCGGCAGCGCAGCCAAGCTGGGGGCAAGGGCCGCGCCAAACTCAATGGGGCCCGTGGCCAACGGAGAGAGGGGAGGGCCCAGGGTCACCCCGGGGGGAGCGTCGCCCGTGGCCAGCCGGGCCACTGAGGGCACCGCCCGCTCCTGGCTGGGCGGAGCCCACGGCCGCCGCGGGGATATCTCCAGCTCCATCGGTGGCGGCCATGCCCTCCAGCACAGCACGCAAGCCCGGCGAAAGCTGGCACGGGACCACCTCAGCTCTCCCCGCCTCTGCATCAGAGGCGGAGCGGGGACCGGCCTCCCGGAGAACGGGGGAGGCCTCACCGGGCCACTCGGGACTGGGACCGGTCCCCCGCAGCCCGCGGCCTACGGAGAGAGGGGGGAGCCCGGGACCATCCCGGGGGGAGCGCTGCCCGCAGCCAACCGGCCCACAGCGGGGAGCCCCTCCGAGCGGGGCACCATCGCCCACCCCTCCGCCGGGGCGGGATCCGACCCGAGATCAATCAACTCCCCGGCCCCAGGGACTCCCGGCACCAGCGGGGCGGGCCGTGCAGGGCCAGGCATGGCCCGGGCCGCTCCCTCACCGCCCGTGGCAGTCCCCACCGCTCCAGGAGGGGGTGGCACAGGCAGCGGGGCGTCCGGGATCACCCCAGCCCCGCGCGCGGCGGCCATGCCCTCCAGCACAGCACGCAAGCCTGGCGCGGACTGGCACAGCCCCACTCCAGCCACTTCTGCCTTCGCAGCAGAGGCAGAGCGGAGCATCGCGGGCCCCCGCGTCTGCGCCTGCGCAAACCCGCCACCGCTCCGCTGCGTCGTCTCAAGCCGCGCAGGCGCTGTGAGGCTCGTCATCATTACAGCCTCAACAGCTCTCCGCGCAGGCACGGTCTCCAGTCGCGCGGGAGCGCGCCCAGCGAGCCTCATCATCGCGGGCGCAGCTGCTCCGATCCCGCCCGCGACCAGAAGTGGCTGGACGGAGGAGCCCGGCCCTGCCGTGTCCAAGGAGTAACAAAAGGACACCCCGCAGTCCGGACACACCGCCACCGTCGACCCCGAGCCCAGCAAAGGCGGTGACTGGACCGGGGATTCACAGAGGGAGGGCGGCGCTCCCTCCCCCGCCCGTACTTGCGGCGCGGGGGGGGGGCTGGGCCGGCCGTGGCTGGGCCAGCGGCACCCTGCACTCCCCGAGGCCCGGGAATGCACAAAGGGGGGACCATTGTCCCCCCTCGGACCACTCCCGAGGCGCGGGGACGGGAGGGACCGGTGCCGCTTTCCCCACCGGGACCCCAGCCAAACCTCGTGGTCTAAAAACATCCTCCAAAAGACCATCAACCCGTTTCCAAGTCAAAAGAAAGGGGACCGCACCCGCTCCATAGGCAGAGAGAGCGGTCCACAAATGTTCACCAAAGAGAGACCACGCCTCCCTGGTTTAAATATCACCAGGTTTAGATAGAAAGCCTTCGCCTTCGCCCATAGAAAAAGGGAGCGAAACTCAGGCAAGGAGATGGAAGCCTGGTATCTCTTAAGAAGGTCTTCCCAAAGAGCGAGAACCAGGTCATCCTCAGGAGAAACCAGAAGAGCCCTCATGGCCAAAAACCCAAACCAAAGGAAAAAGGAGAGAGAAGAAAGACCTCACCACAGTTCGTTCACGTCGCGGTCACCAGATGTGGCGCTGTGACGCACAAACAAAGGAGGGAGACAGATACGCACCTCACACCAGGTTAGATGAACAGGAAAAGGCAGCTTTATTTACATGACATGTCTATTTAAAGACATCTAGCAAGGACCGTGGATTGGACAGTGGTGCAAGAACCCCTCTGACTCCATTGGTTCATTGGTTCACCACAATGACCGTCCAGCCTCTCTTCCTCCGAAGAGGAACGCAAACAATCTTCTGTTTATCAGAAGAGGGTGTGAGAAAGTACAAAAGAATGTTTCAACATCAGAACATCAGAAGGCGAGAACATCTAGGGGCAACATTGGATCACATACTGTCTCACCAGTATTTCCACATCATGGGCAACATGGACTGTTACAGGATGTCTCAGGATAAGGGAGAAGCTCTTTTCTAGTCTTCTTGCTGCTGCTACCACTGACTTAATACAGGCTGGTGATATGCAGAAAAGACTCTATAACTCGTAGGAAATGAGAGTTATAAAGTAGGTATGCATTTATTCAGCGCTGAGGTGCACGGGGATAATTCCTCCCAAAGCATGCACACCGAAACTTCAAACTATTGCTCTATTTATTCCCTAAAAATCTAGGATTACACAATACGCCTAATACATATTCATGTCCTAGTTCTGCCTACTCTTGCTTCGTATTTAAATGAACCAAAAGTCCTTTTGCGCTTGCGCCTCCCCAATTCAGGGGTCGTCGGGGGTCTCTGATGAAGGCTTTCAAACTCTTTATTGCACTTGAACTTTCCAACTTTGTCTCTGGAACATGTGTCTTAGCCATTTGGGCACATTCCAGACCTTGAGATTAGTTTTTGTTGGTTTAGGGTTTTGGATTTATCGCTTATCACTGGTAGCTTTGCACCCCTCACCCTGTTTGTAAGTCCTGGCTCCATTTATCACAAGGCAGTTTGCATCTCCTTCCGATTTTTGAAAGTATAGTAAATGTTAGGCATTCCTCATTGCTTTGGTTTTTGATGAGCTATTCCTTACTTTTCAGTTCTCTGTCTCACTGGTTCTCTTGCTGCAGCTGGATCTAGTTGAATTGAGTAATATGCAACCAGTCTCTGAGGGGGTCCTAAATTCTGTGTTACCACTCCACTGGCTATTCCTTTATACTCATGTACATACAGATTGAAGGATCTGGGAGCCCAAGAGCAAGAGAAAATGCTAAAGCGCCTTTTATAGCTTTAAAAGCTTGTTCCCTCTTTAGACCCCATGCAGTGGACTCTGTTCTTGGTTGCCTCAGTCAGAAACTTAGTTGCCCTAATGTAGGAATCCATGGCCAACAAAATCCCTCGACTCCTGAGAAAACATTGTACCTGGTTTTTTTTATTGGATGTGGGAACTTAATTATGGCCTCTATTCTTTACAGCTCTATTCTCCATTGCCATTTTCCCAAAATAAAGCCTAAATATTTAACTTTTTTCTGACCCAGATGAAGTTTGGATGGAGATGCATAGTGTCTTCTTTTCACTAGATCAATGCATATATGTATAGCGCCTAATATAAAGGCATTCTCATCACTATTTGCTAAAAACAAATCATCTGCATACTGTACAAAACCTGATTTGTGAAGTAATTTCATACCGTTTAAATCAACCAACAATATTCATGAAAAAAATAGTAGGGGATCCATCAAATCCTTGGAGAAGGCATGTAGAAGTCAGTTGATGTCTTTTCTGGGTGAAGGCAAACAAAGGTTGACTTTTTTCATCTAATAGAATGCTTCAAAATCCCTTGGGCTAAGTACTGGTCTGTCTACTTCTGGATCCTCTTCTTTGCTTCCAGGGAAATAGGGTCCTGTCTCATGGTGAGTGGCACTCCTGTTGTTTTAATACATAGGAGCTGTGCTGAGACCAACAGTTCCCCATCTATACTGGTCCCTGACACACTGGCATATGCTTCTTAAAATATCTCCTGACGTCAGGGGCTACCTGATTTACAAAGACATTAACTGTAAGTGTGTCATTAAAGTTTTGTGATAGCCATTGCCCTGCTGAGTGAGCAGACCAGGTTATAGCTGGCCAATTCTCCTGGCATGTTATTGCATGGTCCTTGCAAAATTCTACTGTACCAATTTATCCTAATTTTTTCACAACCTCAGCCAAGGGCATCCCCTAATCTACACCGGGTTTATTTCCCATCATTTCAAACACTACAAGAAACTTGAAACCCCTTTTTACATGCTGAAAAAGGGACTTCAACCCCCGTTCTGTATCCAGTGAGGGACTGTACCACTGCCTGTGTGGTACAAGGAACACAAAACTCTCCCTGCACGGGTGTTCAAAACCCTTCTGTGTTGTAGGAGAGGCTCGAGCTCCCTCACCTCACACCTTATGGAGGACTCCATATGTCCTCTATGTTTGCCTTAAACTGCTCAAGCTGGGCACCTGTTCTCGACCCATTACCAATAATTTCAGCAAATATGCACAAAATGTGACATCAATGGAGAAACTCAAATCCACCCTTATAATTTAAACAGAATCTGCTCAGAGAATTTTAACACTCACCCTTTGACTCCTCCCTGCTCCAAAGATCCCAGGTGAATTCACCCAGTGCCGGCAGTTGGATGTTTGGAGAAGGGAAGCTCTGAAGGTAGTGACCTACGGTCCCCTCTGGGTCCCCAAACTGCTAAAGAAACTTCTCGGTCTGACCATTCATGAGATACTCTGGCAGTCACAATCCCAATGCCAGAGACTTTAACTGCTGGGACTAGAACCCCTTCACAGTGGGTGGCTCCAGTGAGCTGACAGGTGCCCTGCTTGACTCCCTACCACACCACTCTCACATAGTCAGATTAGGTTTCCTTATTGGTTCAACCCCAGGTTTCCCAGAGCAGAGTCAGATGTCTTGTTCCATAAAGCAATTTATTCACAGCACATTAACACAGAAACAGCCTGAGCTGGTGCCTCCAAGGAGGGACCCCCAACAAAGGAACCCCTGGTCTTTTATACCCTCACAGTCAAAGCAGCTGTTAACTCTTGCTCTTCCTCCAGAGCCATCGGTTCCTGCTGTGTCTCAGTGTCCATTCATCTGGCCTGCACCACCTGTTTTTGTTCCCTTTGTTAACTAAAGGGTTGGCAGTTCAAGGCCTCTTGTCTCGGGCTCCCACCTAGAGCTCAATCTTCAGTTCAATCTGCAGCTTGCAAATCGAGCTACCTGTATCAGATATATTCCTCAGCAACTAGATATAAGGAAGAGATTTTTTACAATGAGAGTGGTGAGACACTAACAGACACAATGCTCTGTGGTTGGAAACTGAAGAGCATATGAGTAATGGACAGAGTCCAGGAGAAGCTGATCACACAAAGTTAATCAAACTACCCACCCACATTAGAACTAGTGCCACCAGAAAACACGTAAGTATTAGTGATTTTCAGAAGGGACGAGCAAGTAGGGGGAGGGGGGGTGTTGCCTTCTGTGTAAAAAAATTGATTGACTGCACTGAGCTGTCTTTGAAAAACAGTGATGAATAGGTTGAGAGCCTATGGGCAAAAATTGGGGGCCAAACCAATGAAGGAAACCTCATTTACTACAGGCTGTCCGATCAAGGGCATTATTACTTCAAATACAGGAAGCATTACACTCACAGGCTCTGATCTTGATGCCGGACTTCAATCACCCTGACACCTCCTGGAAAAGCAAGACAGCAAGCTACTGGAGGGCACTGAGGAGAATTTCTTAATCCAGGTAATAGACAGCCCAGCTAGTGAAGAAGTGTTACTAGACCTGTTGCTTACCAACACAGATAAACTAACTGCAGAGCTCAATATCGGAGGAAGCCTGGGCTGCAGTGATGATGCCCTGGTGGAATTCATAGTCTTGAGGGATATGGGCCAAAGTGTAAAGTCAAGACCCTGAGAGTGAACTCTTAGTTGGTTAAGGAATTAGTGGATGGGACCCCAAGGGAAACTGCCCTCAGAAGTAAAGGAGCTGAACAGAGCTGGCAGTTCTTTAAGGACATTTTTCTTAGAGTGCCAGAGCTCTCAATTCTCATTTGTAAGAAATCAGACAGGGAAGGCAGGAGACTAGCATGGCTGAGTAACGATCTCCAGTTCAAACTAAACCATAGAAGGAAATGTACAGGCAGTGGAACCAGGGACGTGTATCGTAGGAAGAATATAGGGATGCTGCCAGGGTGCGTGGGGATTCAATCAGGAAATCTAAGGCACAGTTGGAGCTGAATTTGGCAAGAATAAAAAGAAAAGCTTTTACAGGTATGTTGGCCAGAAAAGGAAGAAAATGTACTCATTTTTTAAAAGGGTAATAAGGAGGACCCTGGGAACTACTCAATCAGTCAGCCTCACCTGTTGTAAGATCATGGAACATATCCTTCTGGAAGATAAGCCAAAATATGTGAAAGACAGGGAAGTCATTGGAGACACCCAGCATGGCTCCACCAAGGGCATCTCATGCATGACTAATCTAGTGACCTTCTATGATGGAATGACTACATCAGTGGATAAGGGAAGAGCTACAGATGTCATCTACCTGGACTTCTGTAAGGTGGCCTGGTTCTGGCTAGAACAGGGTTAATTTTTGCAGTAGTCAGGAGGGGGCATGGCTAGAGCCTGGATGTTATTCCATACACCATAGATCATTGCCAGGGGTGGGGCGAAGGGACTGTCTTCTGGGGAGAAGGGGTTCTGGTCAAGTAAATGCAGCACAGGGAGCTGTCCGGTATTGTCTATTGTCGGAGGGTTTCTGTGTGAATAATTTCTTTCTTGTACCCTCTGTCATTAGTATTGTTGCTGTTACTGATTGTTTTTTTTTTATCTCATTGCTGTTTCCAGTAAATTTTTCTTATCTCAACCCATGATCTTTACCTTTTGTGCCTCCAATTCTCCTTTCCATCATGCCACAGGGCGGAGGGGGAGGATAAAGCAGGAGAATGACAGAGTGGCATGTGGTTTGGAGAGTCTTGGTGAATTGGGGAGCACCATTCTTAAATCATGACACAAGGCCTTTGATATAGTCCCCTACAACATTCTGGACTATAAACTGGGTTTGACAGATAGACTGTTAGGTGGATAAGGAATTGGTTGGATGGCTGCATCTAAAGACTTTTAGTCAGTGGCTTAATGTCCAAGTAGAAATCAATTATGAATGGTGTCCCTCAAGGGTCCGTACTAGAACCAGTATTGTTTAATATCTTCATCACTAAGACAGTGGGACTGAGTGCACCCTCAGCAAATTTTCAGATGACGCCAAGCTGAATGGTCCAGTTCATTCTCTGGGGCCTCCAGCAAAATAAAGACATGCACCTGTTGGAGCGGGTCCAGAGAGGGCCCCAAAAATGATCAGAGGGGTGGGACATCTCTCCTGTGAAGAAAGGCTGGAAAAGTTGGGGTTGTCCACCCTGGAGAAGAGAAGGCTAGAGGGAGATCGTATTGCAGCCTTTCAATATATAAATGGGTCTTTGTCTTGGGGTGACTGTATGATGCCTGTATCCCCAAATCGTCTGTTCTGTTGGTGTTGAATATTGAATTCTGCAGCTTTAAGACTGGTTCCAGGAGTAAAGGGGGGGAAAGAAGAAGTGCAGAGTTTGTTATCAGAGACTGCACTGGCTCCCCCACATTCCTGCTCACAGACTGTGTTGTCTGCAGTGGACAGCAGAGAAAAACTCTCTTTTTGCTTTTGGTTAATTTTTCTGGCTAGCTGAAGCAGAAAACCTCCCTAGACTATGTGTTTTTTTCCCTTTTTCCTGAAACTGTTTAAACCTGCTCTGGACTGAAAATCCAGAAGAGCACCAGGAGTTCACACCTGTGACCCACTGGGCCTAGCCTAAGCTGTGGCATTTCCCAGCACCAGAAAAACTAATACCAGCCTGAGTGACCTGGGTGGCCCACAAAATAAACACTTCTAAATCTGTCATCTCTTCGAAATGGCAAAAAGTTTTGCTGTTTAGTATTGTTCATTTTGTGCTAGAAGGTGTATTGCCTGTTGAATAAACGTTTTTTCTTTATCCACTTCTCTCCGAGGAAATATTTTTCCCCGAGCCAATTAAAAGAAGAACTGCTTAAATCTGTTTCATAGAAAAACCCCATTCAAAAGTTTCCTCCCAAATTTACCCTAAACCAAGACAGTCTTATAAGAAATACAGAGAAAGACTTTTTGCCAGGGCCTGTAGTGACATGACCAGGGTAATAGTTTTAAACTGAAAGAGGATAGATTTAGATTGGACATAAGGAAGAAATTCTTTATGAGGATGGTGAGACACTGGAACAGGCTGGCCAAAGAAGTTGTGGATGCCCCATCATTAGAAGTGTTCAAAGTCAGGTTGGACAGGGCTTTGAGCAACCTAATCTAGGGAAAGCTGTCCCTGCCCATGGCAAGGGAGCTGAAGCTCTGAAGGCCCTTTCCAACCCAAAACATTTTATGATTGTGTTTATAACTAGCCTTAAAAGTTCTGCTCATTTCCATGTTTTGAGGAAATGTTGTTTGAGCCATAAGCTCTGGAGCAAAAACTGAACTATGAAGGCATCACCCAGAGACAGTTTACAGTAAAAGCAGACATTTACTCTGGGAAGTTACATGCCCAAAATATACTGTGAGTCAGTAAAGTCTGAACTCTAAGCAATTAAGATGGAGATAGGGGAAATAGAAACTTACTTCATAGAGGTGTTCAGTTTTACTTCCAGCTCTACACATCCAGAAACAAGATTCCAAATTTGCATTAATTCAACTGCTTTTTAATCAGTCACCAGAATATCTGGCATTCATTTTGTTTCTGACCATTAAAAATACAACTCAATATTAGCTTGTGGAGGGCAATAAGCCCTCAGCACAGGAACACCCTGCGCTCCCGTGGAGGAGCAAGGCCTGAGGGCCAAAAAGATCTAAAAGACTCCCCAGAGATAGGGCTCCCAAGCAAGTCTCCTTACAGTTGGTAGCAAGAAGAAAGCTACCCCCATCGTGCTCTGTTTCTTCATGTTAATAGCCTGTACCCTGTTGGTCTCTTTCCCTTGTTTTGGTTTTGAGCCCTCAGACTATTTGCCCTGTTGCTCTACCCCGCCCCCTGCCTTCCCCATATAAACCCCTGTTTCTCCCCAGTTCGGGGGAGCTATCATCCTTTGCACCCTTCACAGAGTGGCCTCCTATAATAAAGGCTTTTGCTTTCTGTGGAACGCTATACGAGGCTCCTGTCCTTTATCTCCGTGTCACCTGGAGTGACTTGACAGGAGAGCTAGAAATCACTAGAGCTGAAATCACTCACCGCTAAGGGATGTGCCTGTGCCCCTTGGGACGTCCCCTGATGGATGCCTCTCCAGGAAGGTCGCAGCACCCCAGGAAGACCACCACCGGACCCCCGGACTGCAGCATTTGCTTTTAAAAAATAAATATCAATTCTCTCATGCAAACAATGGTATTTATTAGAGACAGTTTTCAAGCATTAAACTTCACTGCTTGACTTCATAGAATCATAGAATGGTTAGGGTTGGAAGGGACCTTAAAGATCATCTAGTTACAAGCCCCCTGCCATGGACAGGGATACCTTCCACTAGACCAGGTTGCTCAGGGATCCATCCAACCTGGCCTTGAATACTTCCAACAATGAGACAGCCACAACTTCTCTGGGTAACCTGTTCCAGTGCCCCATTTTCCTCACATTAAAGAATTTCTTTCTAATATCTAATATAAAAATACCCTTTTTCAGTTTAAAGCCATTCCCCTTTGTCCTATCACTGCATGCCCTTGTTAAAAGTTCCTCTCCAGCCATCCTGTAGGCCCCCTTTAGCTATAAGATCTCCCTGGAGCCTTCTCCTCTTCAGGCTGAACAGCCCCAACTCTCTCAGCCTGTCTTCACAGGAGAGGTGTTCCAGCCCTGTGAACACCTTCCTGGACCTCCTCTGGACACCTTCCAACAAGTCTATGTCTTTATTATGTTGGGGGTCCCAGACCTGGATGCAGCACTCCAGGTGGCATTTCACAGGAGCAGAGGGGGAGATTCACCTCCCTTGACCTGATGGTCACGCTTCTTTTGATGCAGCCCAGTATGCAGTAGGCTTTCTGGGCTGCAAGCACACATTGCTGAGACATACTGAGCTTTTTGTCCACCAGTACCCCCAAGTCTTTCTGCCCAGGGCTAGTCTCAATCCATTCTCCTTCCAGTCTGTACTTGTGCATGGGGTTGCCCTGACCCACATGCAGAACCTTTCACTTGGCCTTGTTGGACTTGAGGTTCGCACAGGCCCACCTCTCAAGTGAGAAGCATATGCACAGATGCAGAACAAGAGACAGAGATGTGCACACACAGAAGAAGAAAGAGAGAAATCCACATTCACACATGCAGAGAGAGATGGAGAGAAACAGGGACAGATAGATGCATGTATGCACAGATGCAGAGGAAGAGCTACTGAAACGCTCACCCAGGCAAACATGGAGGAAGACAGGTGCAGGTGTGCACAGACACAGAGAAACAGGTAGAGACAGGTGCACACATACACAGATGCAGAGGAAGAAAGACAAAGGCATGAGCAAAGAGGAAGAAAGAGAAAAAGAGATGTGCACACACAGATGGGTATGCATATAGACACAGGGAAGAAGAGAGAGATGCATGTGGAGTTGCCAGAGGAAGAGACAGATGCAGAGAGACATGCACATGTTCAGACACAGAAAGAAAGAGGCATGTGCACACAGATAGAGAGAGAGGCATGTGGATAGGAGGGGAGAGAGGAGAACATGTACACAGATGTATGAGCACAGACATAAAGGAGAGATGGGTGTGCAAACAGATGCAGAGGAAGAAAGACATTCAGAGATGCATGCATATATGCAGAGAGACAGACACGTGCACACATAAGTGCAGAATTGGGGAAGCGATGCATGCACAAGAGGCACTGACGAAGAGTCAGAGATATGCATACAGGAGCAGAGACAAAGATGCATACATGCACAGATGCATAGGAAAAGTGACCAAGAGATGCTTGTGCACACAAATGCAGAAGGGGGAGACAGCTGCAGGCATATACAGACAGGCAAACAGTGAGGCACAGACGTCTACAGATGCAGAGTAAGAGAGAAACAGAGATGTGCGTGCACACAGAGAGGAATAGTGTCAGGTAGATGATTTATTATCCCATCGCATTTTTGGGGTCTTTGATCTGTTTTGTTTTGTGCCCAGGGTGGCGGCTGTCCCTGCTCCACCCCTCATCCTCTCTGGCTCCGGGGCTGTCGTGATGAAAGGAAGCAGAGCTGGGGTTTTTGGGGGAGTTCGGGACGGGGCGAGAAGCAGTCTCAGCTCTTCTGGCAGACGGTTCGACTTGTGATAATTGATAAAAGATTCGTGTTAATCACAAAAGCATTGGGGTTTGTATAAACCAGAATACTAAGCTCTGAAGTAAAGCATGGACACTCGATAAAGGAAATTATATGATTGTTGGGGGTTGAATTGTTCCCTTTCCTTTCTGTGGAATTTTCTCCATTGTTATGCTAAGTATTTGTGGCTACACCTTAATAGTAATAGTTTTTCCCTCGCAGGGGGTGGGGGATAAGGTGAGACCGGAAAAGGAAAGGTGGGACAGGGGCCTGGGCGCGCACTCTCGCTCGCTGTCTCGTGGG
>VWZS01006521.1:3317-13857 GCA_013397075.1 Rhabdornis inornatus
GGTGTGTGCAGGTAAGGACAGGTGAGCATGGACAGGTGTGTTCAGGTGTGTGCAGGTAAAGACAGGTGAGCATGGACAGGTGTGTTCAGGTGTGTGCAGGTATGGACAGGTGTGTGCATGTGAGTCAGGGACAGGTGTATACTGGTAAGGACAGGTGAGCATGGACAGGTGTGCTCAGGTGAGACATGGACAGGTGCGTACAGGTGAGAGGTGTGCACAGGTGTGCACACAGGTGTGCCATGCACAGGTGAGGCAGGGGGGGTCCTTTAAGGCGAGCGCTGAGGTCTCACCTGTCCATCCCCACAGGTAACCCCAGCTCAGGTGAGGTCTCACCTGTCCATCCCCACAGGTAACCCCAGCTCAGGTGAGNGAGGTGTGCACAGGTGTGCACACAGGTGTGCCATGCACAGGTGAGGCAGGGGGGGTCCTTTAAGGCGAGCGCTGAGGTCTCACCTGTCCATCCCCACAGGTAACCCCAGCTCAGGTGAGGTCTCACCTGTCCATCCCCACAGGTAACCCCAGCTCAGGTGAGATCTCACCTGTCCATCCCCACAGGTAACTCCAGCTCAGGTGAGGTGCGGCTGGCGGCCGGGCCGCACCTGTGCGCAGGTAGGGTGGAGGTGCTGCACGAGGGGCGCTGGGGGACGGTGTGTGAGCGCGGCTGGGACCTGAGCGACGCACAGGTGAGCACGGACAGGTGAGGGGGGGGAGGGGACAGGTGAGAATGGGGACAGGTGCGTCCTGAGGGGTTGCTCAGGTGAGCGCAGGTGTGGCCAGGTGAAGCTGAGGGGGACAGGTGAGTCCTGGGGATGTCCAGGTGAGCTCAGGTGTGCTTTAGCTCACTCAGGCGTGTTTACCTGCCCACAGGTGTGTTTACCTGCCCACAGGTTGTTTACCTGCTCACAGGTGTGTTCAGGGTCACTCAGGTGTATTTGAGGTCACTCAGGTGTGTTTACCTGACACAGGTGTGTTTAGGGTCACTCAGGTGTGTTTACCTGCCCACAGGTGTGTTTACCTGCTCACAGGTGTGTTTAGGGTCACTCAGGTGTATTTGAGGTCACTCAGGTGTGTTTACCTGACCCAGGTGTGTTTAAGGTCACTCAGGTGTGTTCAGGGTCACTCAGGTGTGTTTATCTCATTCAGGTGTGTGTTAGGGTTACTCAGGTGTGCTTACCTGCCCACAGGTGTGCTTACCTGACCCAGGTGTGTGTTAGGGTTACTCAGGTGTGTTTACCTGCCCACAGGTGTGTGTTTACCTGCCCACAGGTGGTGTGCCGCCAGCTGGGCTGCGGGCCGGCGCTGGAGGCTCCGGGCCGGGCGCGGTTCGGGCGGGGCTCGGGACAGGTGTGGCTCAGCAACCTCACCTGTGCGGGCAGCGAGCGACACCTGGGGCAGTGCCCCGGGCCCACCTGGGGAAACAACACCTGCGGGCACGGCGAGGACGCGGGGGTCGTGTGTGCAGGTGAGTGGACAGGTGAGTGGACAGGTGAGCATGGACAGGTGAGTGGACAGGTGAGTGTGGACAGGTGAGTGGACAGGTGAGTGTGGACAGGTGAGTGTGGACAGGTGAGATACAGGTGAGACACGGGCAGGTGCCCACAGGTGAGGGGGTGGGGCACAGGTGTGCTGTGAAGTGTTACCTGCCCTCACCTGTCCTCCCACCTACACCTGTCCCTCACCTGTTCCATTCCCACACCTGTCCCTCCTTTGAGCCTCCCCTGCCTCACCTGTCCACCTCTCACCTGTCCACCCCTCACCTGTCCACCCCTCACCTGTNCTCTCACCTGCAGCCGCTCTCTCCACGCCCTCACCTGTCCATCCGTCACCTGGCCATGCCTCACCTGTCCCCCCAGAGCCCTCGGAGCCGCTGCAGGTGCGCCTGGCGGCCGGGCCGCACAGGTGCGCGGGCCGTGTGGAGGTGTCACACCTGGGCAGGTGGGGCACGGTGTGCGACGACACCTGGGACCTGCGCGCCGCCCGCGTCACCTGCCGCCACCTGGGCTGCGGCCCCGCCCTGAGCGCACCTGGGCGCGCGCACTTCGGGCCTGGCCGCGGCCCCGTGTGGCTGGACCAGGTGCACTGCACAGGTGAGGAGCTCACCTTGGACAGGTGCGAGTGGCCGGGCTGGGGAGAGCACGACTGCGACCACAGGGAGGACGCGGGGGTGGTGTGTGCAGGTAAGGACAGGTGAGGGGGTGGGACAGGTGAGGAGGGGTTCAGGTGTGGTTTGGGGGGGAGGACAGGTAAGGACTTGGGGGCTCAGGTGAGGGTGGAGGAGCTCAGGTGTTTTTGGGGGGCAAGGACAGGTGAGGCTTTGAGAGCTCAGGTGTGGTTTGTGGGGCTCGTATTGGGTGCCCAGGTGCGCCCAGGTGTGCCCAGGTGTGCCTCACCCTCGCCCCTCCCCCGCAGGTGCCGACCCCCCCCAGGTGCGGCTGCAGGGCGGCCCCGGGCCCTGCTCGGGGCAGGTGCAGGTGCTGCTGAACCGCACCTGGCTGCAGGTGTGCGGCCTCACCTGGGGGCTGCCCGAGGCGCAGGTGCTGTGCAGGCAGCTGGGCTGCGGCCCCGCCCTCAGCGCACCTGNACAGGTGCGAGTGGCCGGGCTGGGGAGAGCACGACTGCGACCACAGGGAGGACGCGGGGGTGGTGTGTGCAGGTAAGGACAGGNTCGCAGCTCCTCGAGTGTTTCTGGGAGGGGGCGGGGCCCGGCACCTGCACAGGTGGGGCCGCCCAGGTGAGCTGTGCCATGCCCAGAGGTGAGTGCTGGGGGAGGGGCTGCAGGTGAGCTCCAGGTGTGAGGGGGAGGGGCTTCAGGTGATGGACAGGTGCGGGGGAGGGCTCCGAGAAGATTCCAGGTGCGGGGGAGGGGCTACAGGTGTGAGGGAAGGCCTCAGGTGAGCCCCAGGTGTGAGGGCTCCCCCTGACCCCTCACCTGTCCCCTCACCTGTCCCCTCACCTGTCCCCCCAGGTGCGGCCCCCACCTGTGCATACCTGGTGGCGCTGTTGGTGCTGATGACGTCACTGAGCGGGGCCCTGCTCTGGCTCACCTTGCGGGCCAGGTGTATCCCAGGTGAGTGGCGCCCCTGCCCCGCCCCCCAGGTGTCCCCGGGTGTCCCCAGGTGACATCCAGGTGTGTCCCCAGCTCACCTGGATGCCCCGAGGGCGCCCGGCACCATTTACCTGCCCAGGAGAGCCTCACCTGGTGACACCGAGGTGCTGCAGCTGAAGGACGACGGCCCCTGAGCTCACCTGGAGCTCACCTGGAGCTCACCTGGAGCTCACCTGGAACTCACCTGGAGCTCACCTGGAGCTCACCTGGCCGAGCTCACCTGGAACTCACCTGCAATCCCTCACCTGGAGCCCGTCACATCTCACCTGGCTGCTCTGACCAGAATTGCTCACCTGGAATTCCTCACCTGGCCCCTCTTACCTGAACCTCACCTGCTGCTCTCACCTGGAATTCCTCACCTGGCCCCTCTTACCTGAACCTCACCTGGCTGCTCTCACCTGAAACCCTCACCTGGAACTCACCTGGAGCTCACCTGGCCGAGCTCACCTGGAACTCACCTGGAGCTCACCTGGCCGAGCTCACCTGGAACTCACCTGGAGCTCACCTGGCCGAGCTCACCTGGAACTCACCTGGAGCTCACCTGGCCGAGCTCACCTGGAACTCACCTGGAGCTCACCTGGCCGAGCTCACCTGGAACTCACCTGGAGCTCACCTGGCCGAGCTCACCTGGAACTCACCTGGAATCCCTCACCTGGCTCCTCTTACCTGAACCTCACCTGGCTGTTCTCACCTGGCTCCTGCCCCGCCCCCCTCCCTGGCAGCACCTGAAGCTCTCAGGTGTCCCTGCACACCTGGGCAGGTGAATAAATAAAAAATGGCGGCTGGAGCCTCCAGGTGTGAATTCTGAGGGTCTCCCATCCCCCCAGGTGTGAATTCCAGGTGTTCCAAACTCCCCAGGTGTGAATTCTGAGGGTCTCCCATCCCCCCAGGTGCGAATTCCAGGTGTTCCAAACTCCCCAGGTGTGAATTTTGGGGGCTCCCATCCCCCCAGGTGTGAATTCCAGGTGTTCTAAACTCCCCAGGTGTGAATTTTGGGGGCTCCCATCCCCCCAGGTGTGAATTCCAGGTGTTCCAAACTCCCCAGGTGTGAATTTTGGGGGCTCCCATCCCCCCAGGTGCGAATTCCAGGTGTTCCAAACTCCCCAGGTGTGAATTTCGGGAGTGTTTCGCCCCTCCAGGTGTGCCCAGGTGTGACAGGTGCAGATTTTAGGAGCTCCCAACCCCCCAGGTGGGACAGGTGTGGGTTTTGGGGATCCTGTGTCCTCCAGGTGTGAATCTGGGAGGTTCCGGCCCCTCCAGGTGTGAATTTTGGGGGTCTGCCCCTCCCCCACCCGCCCCCGAAGCCCCAGGTGTAACTCAGGTGAGACCAGCAATGACGTCATCAATTAACGATCCTTTAATGAATGATCCAGGTGTGCCCCGCCCCCAGCGCTACAGGTACCGCCCGGAAAGGTGGGACAGGTGTGCCCAGGTGTGCCCCAGGGGTGCTCAGGTGAGTTCAGGTGTGCCCAGGTGTGCCCCAGGGGTGCTCAGGTGAGTTCAGGTGTGCCGTAGGTAAGCTCAGGTGTGCCTCAGGTGTGCCCAGGTGAGCTCAGGTAAGCTCAGCTATGCCCCAGGTGTGCTCAGGTAACCTCAGGAGAGCTGCGATGTGCCCCAGGTGTGCTCAGGTAACCTCAGGAGAGCTGCGATGTGCCCCAGGTGTGCTCAGGTAACCTCAGGAGAGCTGCGATGTGCCCCAGGTGTGCTCAGGTAACCTCAGGAGAGCTGCGATGTGCCCCAGGTGTGCTCAGGTAACCTCAGGAGAGCTGCGATGTGCCCCAGGTGTGCTCAGGTAACCTCAGGAGAGCTGCGATGTGCCCCAGGTGTGCTCAGGTGTGCCCCAGATGTGGTCAGGTGAGCTCAGGTGTGCCCCAGGTGAGCTCAGGTGTGCCCAGGTGTGTCCCAGGTGTGCTGCCGTGTGCCCTAAGTATGCTCAGGTGTTCTCAGATGTGCCCAGGTATTCTCAGGTGTGCCCCAGGTGTGCTCAGGTGTGGCCTAGATGTGGTCAGGTGAGCTCAGGTAAGCTCAGCTATGCCCCAGGTGTGCTCAGGTAACCTCAGGTAACCTCAGGTGAGCTGCGATGTGCCCCAGGTGTGCTCAGGTGTGCCCCAGATGTGGTCAGGTGAGGTCAGGTATGCTCAGGTGTCCCCCAGGTGTACTCAGGTGTGCCCCAGATATGCTCAGGTGTGCTCAGGTGTGCCCCAGGTATTCTCAGGTGTGCTCAGGTGAGCTGTCACCATCCCATCACCCAAGGGGGGAAACCCCAGCCCTGGGCAGGCCCCGCCCCATCCAGGTGTGCACCTGGAGCCACACGAGTCCATCCTGGCCTCAGGTGAGCGCTCAGGTGAGACCTCGCAGTCCTGGGGCCACACCTGGCACAGGTGAACCCTGGGGGCGTCCCCCAGTTCCTCGTCTGCTGTTGGTGACGTCACAGCTCAGGTGTGGCCACGCTGGGGCCCCTCACCTGCGGCTCAGGTGTCACCGTCCAGGTGCTGCAGATTTCGGGGTCCACACCTGTCCTGGGGCCCCTCACCTGCGGCTCAGGTGTCACCGTCCAGGTGCTGAAGCTTTTTGGGGCCCACACCCATCCTGGGTCACAGCTCCAGCGTTCCCACACCTGTCCAGGTGTGCAGTTCCAGGCCCACACCTGTCCAGGTGTGCAGGTTTGAGCTCTCCACACCTGGGGCTCATCCACAGAGCTCAGGTGTCACTGTCCAGGTGTTGCTGCTGCAGTTTTGGGTTCCACAGGAGATTTTTGGGGTCCACACCTGTCCTGGCTCACAGGTACTGAGTCCTTCCACCTGGGGCTCATCCATGGGGCTCAGGTGTCACTGTCCAGGTGTCGCTGCTGCAGTTTTGGGGTCCACACCTGTCTGGGCTCACAGAACTGAAGTCCCCACACCTGTGGCTCAGGTGTCACAGTCCAGATGTTGCTGCTGCACCTTTTTGGGGTCCAAAACACATTTTTGGGGTCCACACCTGTCCTGGCTCACAGGTACTGAGTCCTTCCACCTGGGGCTCATCCATGGGGCTCAGGTGTCACTGTCCAGGTGTCGCTGCTGCAGTTTTGGGGTCCACACCTGTCTGGGCTCACAGAACTGAAGTCCCCACACCTGTGGCTCAGGTGTCACAGTCCAGATGTTGCTGCTGCACCTTTTTGGGGTCCAAAACACATTTTTGGGGTCCACACCTGTCCTGGCTCACAGGTACTGAGTCCTTCCACCTGGGGCTCATCCATGGGGCTCAGGTGTCACTGTCCAGGTGTCGCTGCTGCAGTTTTGGGGTCCACACCTGTCTGGGCTCACAGAACTGAAGTCCCCACACCTGTGGCTCAGGTGTCACAGTCCAGATGTTGCTGCTGCACCTTTTTGGGGTCCAAAACACATTTTTGGGGTCCACACCTGTCCTGGCTCACAGGTACTGAGTCCTTCCACCTGGGGCTCATCCATGGGGCTCAGGTGTCACTGTCCAGGTGTCGCTGCTGCAGTTTTGGGGTCCACACCTGTCTGGGCTCACAGAACTGAAGTCCCCACACCTGTGGCTCAGGTGTCACAGTCCAGATGTTGCTGCTGCACCTTTTTGGGGTCCACACCTGTCTGTGCTCACAGATCTGGAGTCCCCACACCTGGGGCTCAGCTGTCGCAGTCCAGGTGTTGCTGCTGCAGTTTTGGGGTCCACACCTGGCCAGGGTCACAGGTATTGAGTCTCCTCACCTGTAGCTCAGGTGTTGCTGCTGTCCAGGTGTTGCTGCTGCAGTTTTGGGGTCCATACCTGTCTGGGCTCACAGATCTGGAGTCCCCTCACCTGGGGCTCAGGTGTCACTGTCCAGGTGTTGCTACTGCACCTTTTTGGGGTCCAAAACACATTTTTGGGGTCTACACCTGTCCTGGATCACAGGTACTGAATCCCCACACCTGTGGCTCAGGTGTCACTGTCCAGGTGTTGCTACTGCACCTTTTTGGGGTCCAAAACACATTTTTGGGGTCCACACCTGTCCTGGTTCATAGGTACTGAATCCCTACACCTGTGGCTCAGGTGTCGCAGTCCAGGTGTTGCTGCTGCAGTTTTGGGTTCCACAGGAGATTTTTGGGGTCCACACCTGTCCTGGCTCACAGGTACTGAGTCCTTCCACCTGGGGCTCATCCATGGGGCTCAGGTGTCACTGTCCAGGTGTCGCTGCTGCAGTTTTGGGGTCCACACCTGTCTGGGCTCACAGAACTGAAGTCCCCACACCTGTGGCTCAGGTGTCACAGTCCAGATGTTGCTGCTGCACCTTTTTGGGGTCCAAAACACATTTTTGGGGTCCACACCTGTCCTGGCTCACAGGTACTGAGTCCTTCCGCCTGGGGCTCATCCATGGGGCTCAGGTGTCACTGTCCAGGTGTCGCTGCTGCAGTTTTGGGGTCCACACCTGTCTGTGCTCACAGGTACCGAGTCCTTCCACCTGCGGCTTCACCCACGGGGCTCAGGTGTTGCCGCTGCACCTTTTTGGACCCCGCACCTGCGCAGGTGAGCCCACCCGCGGCTCAGGTGTCGCGGTGCACGCGCTGGTGCTGCAGCAGGTTGGAGGGGTGCGCGAAGCCCTTGGCGCACACCCCGCACTTGTAGGGTGTCTCACCTGTGTGCACCTTCTCGTGCACGGCCAGGTACGCCAGGTCCTTGAAGAACTTGTGGCAGTGGCTGCACTGGTGCGGCCTCACCTGGCTGTGCACGCGCCGGTGCTGCAGCAGCAGCGAGGGCCGGGCGAAGGCTTTGCCGCACGCCTCGCACCTGTAGGGCCGCTCACCTGTGTGCGCCCGCTGGTGGATGGCCAGGTAGGACGACTGCTTGAAGGCCTTGCCGCAGGTGCGGCAGGCGAAGGGGCGCTCACCTGTGTGCACGCGCTCGTGCGAGGCCAGCGCGTTGCTCTGCTTGAAGGCCTTGCCGCAGAGCGCGCACCTGAAGGGGCGGTCACCTGTGTGCACGCGCTCGTGCACCTTGAGCGAGTGGCCGTAGGTGAAGCGCTTGCCGCAGACGCCGCAGGTGTGCGGCTTGTCCTGGCAGCGCTGCCGCCGGTGCAGCAGCAGCGCGTTGGCCGCCGGGAAATCCTTGCCGCAGTCGCCGCACCTGAACGGTTTCTCGGCCGCCAGGTGAGTCAGGGCGTGGCGCTGCCGCTCGTACGGCGTTTTGAAGCCTTTGGCGCACCTGGGGCAGGTGAAGGGGCGCTCGCCGCTGTGGATGCGCCGGTGCTCCTGCAGGTTGGAGGAGCGCTTGAAGCGTTTCCCGCACAGGTCGCACCTGTGCGGCCGCTCCTCCGTGTGCACCAGGGCGTGGCTCTTGAAGTCCGAGTGGCGCTTGAAGGTGGCCCGGCACAGGTGACAGGTGTAGGGCCGCGCCTCGGTGTGCACCACCTCGTGGCTCAGCAGCTCCCAGGCGCGCTTGAAGCCCTTGTGGCACACGGGGCACTGGAAGGGCTTCTCGGCCACGATCACCTGGCGGATCTCCAGGTGCGCCGCGCCGTCCTCGGGCGGCTCCGGGCCGGCCTCACCTGGCGCACCTGCGCGCCCGCCCAGCACCAGCTTGGCCGTGGAGTAGACGCCGCGCTCGTCGATGAGCTGCACGAAGGCCGGGGCCTCACCTGGCTCAGGTGAGCTGCTCTGCGCTTCCGCTTCATCCCACAGGTGCGGCTGGGAGGGGCCCGGCTCTTCCGGGGGTGGGCGTGGCCGCAGGTAAAGGCGGGGCCGGCGCGGCGCAGGTGAGAGCGGGCGGGAGGTGGAGGCTTCACCTGGTTCCTCCTGCTGCCCTTCCTCACCTGGGTCTTCATCACCTGGATCTTCATCATCGTCACCTGGATCTTCATCATCGTCACCTGGATCTTCATCATCGTCACCTGGATCTGCATCATCGTCACCTGGCTCTGCATCCTCACCTGGCTCTGCATCCTCACCTGGCTCTTCTTCATCATCATCACCTGGAACTTCCTCACCTGCATCTTCCTCACCTGGAACTTCCTCCTCCTCCTCCTCCTCCTCACCTGGTTGTTCACCTGTTCCTTCCTCACCTGTTCCTTCCTCCTCCTCCTCGGACAGGTGAGGGATCCCCTGGGAAAAGGGCGGGTCCTGCAGCTCCTCCATGGTCACACCTGGGAAAGCGGGAATGGGGACAGGTGAGACAGGTGAGGGACAGGTGAGGGACAGGTGAAAAACTGGGAATTCCCTCGGGAATCTCCCAGGATGGATTTGAGGATCCCCTCAGGAATTCCCCGAGCTGAATTTCGGGATCTCCCCCAAGGACCCCCCTGGGATTTGGGGAATCCAAACAATCCAAGGAATGACACAAAAAATTTTGGGAATTCAAGAGAATTTGAGGAGTTCTGGGCGAGGCCGGAGCCAAAATCCAAAAATCTGCGATCCCAAAATCCGGGGTGGGAATTCCAGGAATTCTGATGCCACCAAAGAGGCCAAAAATCCCAAAATCTGGGATCAGAAATCGGGGAATTCTGACGTCACCACCAGGGCCCAAAAATCCCAAAATCTGGGATCGGAATTCCAGGAATTCTGACGTCACCACCAGGGCCCAAAAATCCCAAAATCTGGGATCGGAATTCCAGGAATTCTGACATCACCACTAGGGCCCAAAATCCCAAAATCTGGGATCGGAATTCTGGGAATTCTGACATCACCTAAAAGGCCCCAAATCCCAAAATCTGGGATGGGAATTCCGGGAATTCCGGCGCCCCCTCCCGGGATTTGGGGCCGGAATTCCCGTTTTTGGGTCACGTGGAGGATCCCAGGAAAAGCAGAGGTTCTGGGATATGCAAATGAGGGCTCGCAGCTCATTAACGGCTCGTTAACGAGGGGTGGGATCCCGGAATTGGGAATTCCCTTCCCGGGAACCCCGCAGGGATCTCTGGGATCGGGATTTGGGATCCCCCCCCGAGGTGGAATTTGGGAATTCCCTGGGATTTGGGGTCCCCCAAAATGGAAGTCAGGAATTCCCTGGGGTGGAATTTGGGATTTGGGAATTCCCTGAGGTGGAATTTCGGATTTGGGAATTCCCTTGGGATGGGATTTGGGGATTTGGGAATTTCTTGAGGTGGAATTTGGGATTTGGGATCCCCTGGGATGGGATTTGGGATTTGGGAATTCTCTGGGATGGGTTTGGGATCCTCTCAGGGATCTCTGGGATTGGGATTTGGGAACCCTCGGGATGGGATTCAGAATCCCCTGGGATGGGATTTGGGGATTTGGGATTTGGGGATTTGGGGATTTNGGATTTGGGGATTTGGGAATTTCTTGAGGTGGAATTTGGGATTTGGGATCCCCTGGGATGGGATTTGGGATTTGGGAATTCTCTGGGATGGGTTTGGGATCCTCTCAGGGATCTCTGGGATTGGGATTTGGGAACCCTCGGGATGGGATTCAGAATCCCCTGGGATGGGGTTTGGGGATTTGG
>VWZS01006523.1:0-36942 GCA_013397075.1 Rhabdornis inornatus
CCCTGCCTTCAACATCGGCAACAGTACAATTTTTAAGAGAGGTACACCTTTCTCAAGGATCAATGGAAAAGCAAAGTCATGACATAATTTCTCATTTTATAATGGGGAATTTATTAAAATATATTTTGGTTAACATTTATCATTGAGTACAACTTAAAATTAAATACTTTCATTTGCACATAAGTATCTCACATAGGTATCTATTCAAGAAACCTTTTTAATTCCCATGAAACTCACTCTGGATTTTCTTTCCTTTTTTCTTCATTTTCACTTAGTCTCTCAGCTCTGTCCTGCAACAAGAAATATTCATGCTGATACAATTAACAGTTTTATGTTTTCATGTTTGAAGAATTAGTCTTTAATTAATAACAAGAGGTTTCTGAAAGTTAAAAATGGTTTGTTTTGAAGGTGTATTTGAGAACATGGGGACAAAGTTTTCAGGATGGAAACTATCCTCTTTCTTTTTCTCTTGAATTATCACTGTATGAAATAATTGAAACAGTTGTCATCTTTTGCATAGCAGCCAGAATATCAGACTCTGCTTAGAGTCATGAAGATGATTTATTATTAGGTGATATAGAATATTTTCAGATAAACATGACAGCTAATTCCCAGGAATCCAAACAAAATATATAGCCCAAATTCCCATATTTGTACAAACTCACTTTGACGCCATTGGCTGTTTTTAAAGTCATTCTCATAACGGTGTTTCATTACACCACTATCATTAAAATGGTCACATGAAAGTATTTTTCATACTTCTATCTATTATTTCTCTGCTTATGGGTTGGGGGTTTTATAATTATGATATTTAAAAAAAAAAAAAAAAGAGAGAGAGAGAAAAAGAAATTGAAATCTATCCCTCTAGTGACTATTTCCTTTCGACAGTGGTTTGGCTGTGCAGGGATATCCATGATGAGAACTGAACTACTGACACATTAATTACAGTGTGAAGAGTGCAGATGCTTTTTCTGTGAGTTACCAGAGAAGTGTGTAAGGACTCAGCTATACAGGGTCATCTCAGCTGAGACCACAGTGAAAAAAGTAACCTTACCAGTGTCCACATTATTCACTTCCTGGCAGCCAGCTTAGACAAGAGTTAATTTGAAATACAATTCAGAAAAAGAAATGTGGGGATCTAACAGCTAGCAATAGATTTCTCCCTTTCCCACCACCACCCTCACTGTGCACATAAATCTTTCTTCTTTTCTTGAATTACTTTTCTCCACACTAGCCCTTCTGTATAATATTGCAGCCCCCATTTTTGCAACTATTTCTACCACCTCCATCTCCCTTTCACTTTGAAAGTTATGCCCCATGTAGTTCATACATGTCATCTCCTAGTTTTACCCCAGCAACTGAAGAAGTGGTGTTGCTCTGTGCTCTCTAGAAATGCCAGGAGATGCCACAAGCCATAACAAACCTGGATAGCACTGAAGAGAGGACATTTGCAGACACTGGGAGCATTGTGCATACCAGACCACTGCTGATAGGTCTCATGGTTATTGGCTCAAGATGAGATGGTTGACAATATAAAAAGAAGTATTTATTAATTTTGGCTAATCTACCTCAATTGTCAATATACAGCGTATTTCAGTTTGTTCAGATTTGTGTGCTATTTCACAAAAGTACATCACATGCTTTTGAAAATGCTGCCGTATAAATCATACTAGTATTTATTCTACACTGTCAGTAAGGTAAAACATCTAATGAATAAAAATAGAGATAGAAGTGTGATTAACAGGACAGTTTTCTGTTAAAAAAACAAGCCAGGTGGACTACCAGGAGCAGAGAAGGAGCATGTCTTTGCACCCTGAGGAGTAGCAAAGGCACTGGAGGTTCACTCCACAAGACAGGAACAATTTTTTCTAGGAAAGTAGAGAGATTTGATAACCAAATTTCCTGGCCATCTGCATGTTATTTGACATACCTCAGCCCCTCCTGCCCTAGAGCAGCAGGATGCTGCACACCATGCTTGGTCTGCAGCTGCAAGCACAGAAACCTACCATCACCCACCAATACCAGAGTTATGGGGGGGAGCTTGGTCCAGATGCTTCTCCCAGGGAAACCAGTGGGAAAAAATATTAAAAAGTCACCTCTGCTTGCCCTCCTCTTTCCTTTGTGTTGTCCTCCCACAGACCTATTTCCTGACTTTCTCCCATGTTGTTCCCCTAACAGAACAGCATTTCCACTCTCACATCTATTTCTTATTAAGCCTGTCTTCAGTATGCTTTCAGGGCGCTTACCACAGTAAGAAATTTCCATAGACAAAACTCTGTAGAGCACAGCATTTTAACAAAGTACAACAGCCTGGCATTTGTGTCATATGTGTGCAGTTTATAGAAGTTTTATTACCTTCATTTTTCTAACACAAGAAGATGTGTTTCTTTGATTTCATCCTTGCTTCTGTTAACTGCAGAGTACTTTCATGATGGGCCTGCCTTTTACATATATGTGTTAAAATATGTTGCACAGAAACAGTAGTATCTTTTTGTCTCCAGTAAGGTTCAAATGAACCATTAGCTTTAAAAAAAAATTATTGTCTCATTTCAACAGATACAATTCAGTTAATGTTCTCTTTAGGTGGAAAATCCATTTTGAATTTACACATCCAAACATTCATTTTGCTCTATTTAATTGTGATCAACAGGAATTTTTACCCTTTCTCTGTTCTTGTGGTTTGCAGTTCTTTTGGTTTTAATACAAATAAAACAGCACTAACTTGACTGAATAGTCAACTGACCCTCACCATTTACTTCTAGAGACACTGAATAAAGCAAACATTCTCATTTATTTTTCTTGTGTACTTTAAGTTGTGGAGGCATCTTGCCAGTCTGTGAAGTTTATTACTTTGTTTGTCTGAGCAACACTTCGGGTTATCCTGATAAATAAATAAAGCGAAAAATTTTAATATAGTTTTCCTTTTTCTTTACTTTTCCATAAGTAAAAGATACCTCTTTTTTGGTTTTGTTTTTCTTTTTTGCATTGTGAAAGGAAAAGCAAAAAGAGAAAAACATCAGTAAGAAAAATAAGTTTCAACAAGGAGCACAGAGTTTTCAGCTACAGCCTGTAATGTAATATTTTAATTCAAACAAAAGCAAAGGAATTTCTGTGTAGGTGTAGACAAACAGTAGCAGTGCCGTGACCCGTCATTTTTTGTTTCACGTGGGAAAGGCATATCACTAGAGCATATACAGACATCTGACTCTACTTAGCAACATAAATAAACACAAATTATAAAGAAAAAGGTCTCTTCACTAGATTACTTTTCACTGAAAACAGTAACAGCTCTGTTAATGTTATCTTTGAAAATTCAGTTTCATGCTTGATACTCTAAGAACAAGTAAAGTATTTTTTCACATAGTTCGTTAACAACACTAGAAAGGGATCAGTTCTGAATTAACATTTGCCTGAATACAAAGATCCAAAAAGAAGAGACCTTTACATATAAGTAATTTTTAATGCCTTTTTTTTAGAAAGACAACCGGCTGTAAATGTGCTTATTATATCAAATTTAGGCCAAAACTAAAGTTGGCCAAATCAAGGAAATAACCTTTATCTTGTGAGAGGTTCAAAAAAGTTTTTAAAAGTTTAAAAGCCTAAAAAAGTTTTAAAAATATGTTTAATGCAAAAATGCATTAAATCTAGATTGGAACTAAAAAAAAAATCCAAAACCACACAGCAGTGTATGAGTTTTTTGGGCAGCATTTCAGGCCCTCATGTGCAAAACCTTTCTGTAGAAAAGCCTTTTATACATCTTCTTTTGGAAAAAAAAACACCAAACAAATTAACTATTCTCAGTTCAATACTGATGATGTACTTGGTACTGTTATTTTGTTGTGGAAATTATATATGCCTCTTTTTGATTTTGTTCCCCTTCTATCATATAACTATTTCTAAGGAAATTTAATGCTTTCTTACTAAAAAAAATGAGATAAAAATAAGTCTATAATTTAAGTACATTGGTTTCAGTATGTTGATCCTGTTCTTCTCTTCTGTAAGGAAAATATTAAATCATGAGAAAATATTTTTCTTTTTTTATTGCATTATAATTTTATTTACACCATTTTTCTACTGCAGAAGGATATTACAAAAGAGAGAAATTTAATGTTAAAATCAGATTTTTTAGCAATTTAAAGAACCGTTTTTAAAATAAGGTATTTGATATATTGATTGAAAAAGTATAATGAAGTAGGAAAAAACCCACATCTTTCAAATATTTTGGCTTACATCATGATGTCAGAAAATAGTCACACAAGGGGAACACACATAAAAATACATTGAAAGCAAGTTTCCTGTTAAATACCTGCTTTTTCTGTCCTCTAATGAGGAAATTGCAGTTTTACCTACAAAGTTACAGTTACTGTATAACTCAGCATAGTGAGACTGTTTGGTAATGCATCTGTTATAGTAAAATACCACTACAGACGTATTTCCTTTTTTTATCCATGGTAAGAAGGTTTTCCACAGGGTGGCAAAACATTGATTTTGATCAGGTAATTACCCTCTTCAATGACAGCAGGAAAATTTTCAATTTGTGTGTGATATTAATTGTCACCATTGAAAGTCTGTTGATGGATTGTCCCTCAGAACTTAATGCAGCCTGTTAATCGTCACATCAAAGTCACAAGAGCACTTGATCTTTCCTAACTCCATCTCTACTTAACCCTTGTTTTTGGAGAATGACCTACTGTATCTCACTCAAGACCAAACAATAACAATACCATCTGATAATTCATGAAAGTAAGTAACTGCTTTATGCAAAACAATCCACCGCAAATGTTCACTTTTTTCTTTGTCTCATTTTCAGTTATTTTAAACAGACTTCTTCATTCAGACACACACCTACCTTTACCAATTTAGCATTCAACAAAATGTCACAGCATATAAGCAATACTCTGAGACTACAGCTGAAGCTTCGCCATCCTCCTTCACCTTGACAGAACCACAGTCAAGGTCACCTGTAGCAAGGTCTGAAACTGACATTTCTGAAATGGCACTGCATGAACAAGTACAATGAAAAAATAAGCAGAAAAGGCAGAATGGTCAGAAAGAGGGTGCTTAGTAAAGGGATGAGAACAGTGAAGGAAATTAAAAGGAATAAACAACTTATCAATACCTCTCCACACAGTAGGGGAGTTTTGCTTGCTCACTTGGTTCCCACGTTCTCATGCACAGATTTCTTTCAATTTAGCTGTTACTACCTGTCAATTCCCATTCTGCCAAACTGAGAATATGTGGAATTGTTTTTTTAATTGTTTTTTTTTTCTTTATTTTAGGATAACTCTGTCACTCCTTCCCAGTATTTGACTAGCATTTTAAATATTGTGTCTACTTTGGTTCATAGCACAAAATTTAGTCATCAAGGGATAATGAAAGCATTAAAGATCTTTCTATGCCTAACAGAGCTTTAAGCATCAACCAATAATAACTGATGATGCAACATTTTATTTATATGTTTACTTTATTAGAAAAAAGAGTTATTCAACATTTACATTCAAGGTAGATCTTGTAACTTATTAGAGACTTCATTTTAAAACTAGGACAAAAGAAAACTATTTTTCTTCACCACAATGAGTGATGTTGTATTTCCGCTACTGCCAAAGTGTGTAACTTTCATCCTCACGAAGCATGAAGAGCTGCGTATTTGCTTCTGAAGCATTTGCCAGGTTGTACTTGCAGCAATATGAAAAAAGGTACATCTTTTGGAAAGTGTGTAAAGCTGAAATCATGAAAGGTTTATTTAGAACTGGTGTCTAGCACCCAAGTGTAACTTGAAGAATGACATGATTACTTCCTTGTGCCACAATTTCTACTTGTTATTTACTCCTAGGATGTTTTTGGTTTGGATTTTTTTCCCTAGAAAAAAACTTCTGCAGCAGAGATAATGCAGAAGCACCGTATGTGCAAATGATAGCATTTCATCTTTGAATAAAATTATTTGTGCTGGTATTGATATGTTCTTTACATTCCACAACTCTTTTATAAGTTTAATGAGTCAGGGAACACTACCCTCGGTTTATAACTGTATGTTTTGCATAAACACATGTGTACTTATGTACATACACAGTTACTTGAGCAGGTTAATACACTTACTGAGCCTTCTCTGAACACAAAATATGTGCATGGTCTCTTATGGCTCAAAAGCAAGAATCCAGTTTCTTGACACTTTTTCTTCAGCATTTCATTAATTTAAAATTTTTAAAAAAATTAAATTTAATTTCATTAAATTTACAAGAACTTGCCATCTTCACGTTCTCAGCTTCATTTAAACTGACCTATGATCAGAAGTTTTTGGAGGATAAACAAGAAAAAACTTTTGAATCATCTTTGTTTACTCAGGAAACTGAAACCCTTGGTGTCCTCTTTTATTACACCTAGCAGATGGAAGTTCCTTTATGGAAATTCAGTGCAAGAAGTAATAATAACTGTAAATATGCCTATTATTTACTACTACAGTAAAAAAGTAAAGTACTTCTGTTATGTATTTAATATGGTACTTGGAAAGAGATATCAACTAAGCTTTAAACAACCAGTATTACCATATGTTTTTTAGAGACAGCTTTCAGTTCTCTTGTACTTTCTAATTTTCATTTCATTTTCTGTAGAAGATGAGAGAAAATATCTTATATCCAAAAGTATGCTAATTCAGAAGTTCTATACTTTTTTCTGTGCAAAGCTTAAACTTCGTTTTGTAAAACATGAATTGTGTTAGAATTCACAAGGAAACAAAGGACATGGATATAAGTAGAGAAAAAAGCTAGTGGAACAAAAGTTGCTTTCATAACATTTTTTAACACTGTTTACAGTGTTAACAAAGTGATATGAAATACTGGAAATTCCCCTGAGAAAGTAGATTATTGCTAAGTAACAGTGTATCTATACAGCAGTATGCATGTTTGGGAACAGATGTAAAGGCTATGTATGAAGAGAAAGGGAAAAGGAGAAAGGAAAATTAAGTACATTCCATACTTTAGTGGCCCAAATTTTTTCTTGGGAGACAGACATATGTAGCATGGCAGCTGCCCATTTAACCATTTCTGAGCTATGCTAACAGTAATAGAAAGGTTGCAGATTAATCATGCTATTCCATTTACACTGAATAATGAAGCATCATAGAGAGCTATCAGCGTAGCTCTGAGACGGCAGAAGTCCTCTGGTGTAAAATTTCCCCCTTTCACTCTGTGAGGTCTTAAAATATTTTGTTCTTGTACAATATAAATTTTATATTCTTGTACAAATCCACGTAGTGTGGGGACCTGGCCAGGTTTTCCATTCCAGCAGAACTTTGGCTATCTCTGCAACATGCCTCTAGCGGTGTTAGCTCTCCTCCTGCACACAGGAGAGCTACTCACATGAGTAAAGGCCATGACACCAAGTTATTGCTGTACAAGATTCAGAGCTCTTAGTCTTCATGCTGTGGGACTGTCTAGATGCACTAAGCCACAGGTTAGTAAAAGATCTCTCTCAAATTCCCAGAATGAGAAGCCTCTTTCGAAGGAAAACCTGATTGTTTTGGTACCATTTGAAATACAAAAATGAACGACTTCTGTGTAAAAATTCTTTTTGATTCTGGGTAAAAAATAAGTCATTCTAAACCACTGCCCTTCATGTTCAGTGTGTATTAAAATAACACCTAAAGTGATAGATAGCTGACAAGGGCACATCTTCATCAAGAATAGAGGAATGGATCTTCAGGACTGAAAATAGTGTAATTGAACTCTTTGTAAAGGGAGCAGTCCAAGCTCATAATACTAATTTTTACTGATTTTAAAAGAATATGCTGATAAAGTCAGCTTTTTAAAGTAATTCGAATGCTTAAAGATTTGTACTATTACTTAATTGGTATTTCAGCAGCACCTGATATCTGAATCTTATTTAAGCTTTTGAAAAATTCTCTGCAGGCATCCATCTTCATTCTGTTTAAAAGTCTGGTCCCAGTTCTGCATTTCAAAGATTTAACAGAGAATTAGGATAATTTTTAAATCTTTTCTTTGTGATCTTGAGCCTACTCTGTAAGTAGGCTTCAGATGTACTTCTAAAGGCATTGCTTACATCTGTTTTTCTTTCTCAAGTAATCTACTGTGTCCGAAGTCTGAGTAAAGCTGTGACAGTAATTTTCCTTAACTACACAATTGCTTTCCCGTTTAAAACAACAGGGAGTGAAATGTCACTATTTCAAACTGAAACCTAATTACAAGAGCAACCATAACTGAAGATAAATGATAAAAGCCTCACGACCTCCACCACCAAGGCCATCATCTTCTAACGTTAATTTTGTCACCAATTCTGGATGCAGGTATATCCAATTGCCTGGCCTTCCTTTCCCTTTTCTTCACCCCTGACTCCCAGCAGTTATCAATACTGCATGGATGGTCTTTTCCAAGCTTGTTGCAGAGAGAGGTGCTCTAAAGGAAAGCATGGAGTGACTGGTGCTGCCTAAGTCAGTGCTGTCCCAATGTCAGCCACTTGATTTCATGGAGTTTCGTAGGCATGCCTCTGCCCCTTATATTTAATTTTGCACTGAGGTAATTCAGTGCAAAATTACAGTTCATTATGATTTCTACGTTGATCAAACTTATCTGTCTCCTGACAAAAAAGTCTACAGAACAATTTTCTAGTAATTTTTGTGACTTAAATATGACAGAAATTTCTTTCAGTAATTTCTATGCCAAGCTACATTCAGAGTTTCAGTTTTATTTCTCTTTGCGCTGGAGTGTTGAAATCATTAAAACGTTGCAAAACAGTGAGAGGACACAGAATAAGGTATTTTCTTTGTGCAGTATCTTACTAGAGATGTGATACCCTTCACTGGAGCTTCAGGCAAATAAACTTTAGACACACTGAATTAATTATTTGATTTCCAGGCAAATTAATTGAATATCAATACTACTGAACACTCCTGCGGTGTTCCAGTAGGTTTAACACATGTGGTTATGTCATCACTCTCTTTTAGGAGCTGGCTTCCCTAGTCTAGACTAAAAATCCCATGAGGCCTTGCAGAAACCCAGGAAAATGTAAGTTTACATCCAAAAGATAGACATAAATACTTCATGTTTTACCAGGAAGCTTCACAGAAACCTCTAAATTTGCAAATGTCAAATCCTTTTCTGATTTGTTTGTTTCTTTAAAAAGTTCACTTAGAGTTCCATAATAATTTATTCTGTGAAAACGGTGCTTCAAATCACAAAAAACAACTAATAAACCCATATCAAACAATCAGAAAGAAACTTCAGCTTCAGTGAAGTCCTTTCAAAATCAGTTACACTTCATCTCAATTTAACAGGAAGATATTCAAACACAGGCTGCAGTTTTTGAGAATGTGCCACACTCATCTCTCATGCACTGAACATAATATAGAGAATTTTCTCTTGTTCAGCTCAATCCTCATGAAACACTTCAACTCTGCAAAACTCCTTTTCATCTTCTTATTTCTGTGTGAAAGAAAAAAAAAAACAAGTGCTGCAGAAATTTGTCTCCAGTATTAGTAAGCACCTCTTTAGCAGTAATGAAAGACTCTGCTGTTCCCTCCAACTTAAAAGCATTTTGCAGAACATCAGTCAATCTTCTTTGTTTGTTAATGCTGATAATTATTTATTGTGGTGCTACTAAGACTCATATCTTTCAGATAATGTCAAGATACCTTTCAAGTGTGATGAAGAATGTTATGATTTAGGTATTTGTTATTATCTCCAAAAGACTGAATTTGCAGATCAATATTTCAATATTTCAATATTTGCAGATTATATTTCTTTTTGTCTAGTTGTTTTGAAAATTAGTCAGTTGTGCTGGTTTTGGCTGGGGTAGAGTTACTTTGTCTCACAGTGGTTAATATGAGCTTGTTTTGGATTTGTGCTGAACACAGTGTTGATAATGCAGAGATGTTTTTGTTACTGCTGAGAAGGGCTTACACGGAACCAAGGCCTTTTCTGCTGCTCAAGCTGCCACACTGGCAACAGGGCTGATTGTGCTTAGGAGGCTGGGAGGAGACACAGCCTGGACAGGTGACCCCAACTGGGCAAAGGGATATTCCAGGCCATCTGACATCATGGTCAGTGCTTAAAGGGGGGGGAAGAAGGAGGAAGGGGAAGATGTTTAGATTGATGGCATTTGTCTTCCCAAGTCACTGTCAAGTCTGATGGGGCTCTGGTCTCCTGGAGATGGATGAACATCTCCCTGCCATGGGAAGCAGTGAACTGATTCCTTGTTTCACCTTGTTTGTGTGGCCTTTGTTGTAACTGCCTTTATCTCAATCCGTGAGTTTTCTGGCTTTTGCTTTTTTGATCCTCTTCCTAGTCTTGCTGGTGAAGGACTAAATGAGTGCTGCCTAGGACTTGGTGTCAGCTGGAGTTAAACCACACCAGCAATGCAACTGGGATTAAGGTAAAGTACACAGAGAAATTCAGATATGGCACCCAGAATAAACTACGCAGTCACACAGAGAGCCTGCTTACAAGTGCAGGTTTTTTTCCATTCCATGAGAGCCCTCACTGGAGCTATTCCATGAGCCTTCCTCAAAGGAGGAAGCACCAATTCTGAATTTGGGATGTGTATACTCATTTGCTGAAACAATTTCCATAGTCTCCCATTCACACCATTAAGCAATTCTTTTGTCCTAATCTGAATGTTCCTTTGTCCTAATCTGAATGTTCCTTTCTCCTACTTGAGCTCACTTAGCTATGACTGGAGAAAGTTAAAGAAAAGAGTATTTGGTAGCCAGGCAGGTAAAATAACTACTGTCCTTTTTGCAAACACATTGATATTTTCCCCATTCTCTGCGAAGTACTATTTGCTTATTAGTAGTTCTTATTTGCCGGAAACACTGTAACTGTGTTATGAGTTCATGACAAAGTAGCTTTCTGACACAGGAAACCAATGCAGTGGGAGTGAAATTCTGCAAATTTTAAAAGTCTCTTTTAATTTTGATAATATCAAAATACACAAATACATGCCTGTTTCATTATATGATAGGCAGTAAATTATTTCCATCAGACTCCTAGAAACATCTTTAATTTACAGAGAACATCTCCAAAATTGTCTATGTTTTTATTTCATATACCATTTATTTTCTGTATTAGTTTGAAAACTGTAAAGGCTCAGGAAGTGGGAGCCCCTAGGGTTGGATAGCCCACAAATAAAAAAATAAAACCTCTACTAATTACCAAAAAAACAAAAAAAAAAAGTAAATTGAAATAAAACTATTCAATTAAAGTGTTACTTCATCTTCAAGTCATATTGCCATATTAAGCATCTGGGCAAAACGTACAACATAGTAAGAAAACCACATTTTTATTCATTTATTTAAAGGATGAATGAATGAGCAGCTTTCTTGTCCAGCTTAGGTCCCTTCTAACCTAAATTTTCTCTTCCATTTTCTTTAGCTTTAGGTGTGAAAGAGAAACAGGACTCTTTAAAAAAAAAAATCAAAGCATTACATTTTGTGAAAAATGTTATGCCTGAACCAAAACCAAAATATGACTATTCCAAAAGTGGATTGTATCAGCTAACGTGAAATACGTGAAAGAGGAAAACAGACTGTACAAGTCCAATAGCTTCACCTCAAAACAAAGTAAAACAGAAAAAACCCCATCACCTCCCACTGCCTCTGGACTGAATAACAGATGGGCCTCTATGCTAGAAAGCGTATTTTCTGAGGAGATGCTGAGGACTCTAGGCTTGCCTAATGTGGAAAAAAGGAGACTGAGGGGTGACTTCATTGCTCTCTGCAGCTTACTGGTGATAAGGATGTGGAGAGGGAGGTACTGATTACTTCTTCCTGGGTTCTAGTGACAGGGCATGTGGAAATGCCTCAAAGCTGAACCATGGGAGATTCAGACTGGGCTTCTGGAAGCATCTCTTTACTGAGAGGGTGGTCAAGCACTGGAACAGGCACCCCTGAGAAGTGATTGGAAGTCTCTCTGTGTTTAAGAGGCATTTGGACTGTGTTCTTAACAGCGTGCTTGGTCAGCCCTGAAATTTGGGTTCTTGCCTTTTTTTTATCTTTTGTTTTCCTCCTTCTCTTGACCCCCAAGAGCTGTAGGCAGTGGTAATGCAGCTGCTGTAGGGGACAGAAGGTCCATTATGAGGACAGTGCTTGGGGTGGGTGCATGGGGGCTGTGTCACACCCTGCTGAGCTATCGGGACTGTGGTTGTCTGGGCTCCAGAGCAGCTCTCACCCCCCCAGCTGCATCACTGGGACTGCCCTAAGGATTGGGCTTATCCCCACTTCTGATGGTGTAGGTGAAGTGGTCTGAAAAACACTTTGGTTGGAGTAGAGCAGCTCCTGAGGCATCAAGAGTGAGGAGAATTTTCAGATGGGGATTGCTGCACCAGTGCCATCAGAGCCTCCAGGCCTGGAGCCGCTGCCAAAACCATCTTGGCTGATCCCCACCACCTTTGGAGTGCAAGAACTTAGGCTCTCTTTGAGAGGCACCACTTGGGGCAGTGCAGGCTTACCTGCTGAGTCCCTGAGGCCTTGGCTGCTGGGAGACACAGAAGGCTTTGGAAGAGACATTGCTGCCTGAGGAATGTCAGCTCCTGGGAGTGCCCCTAAGGGGATGGCTCTGTTGAATATCATCAGCACTCTCCTGATTCTGCAGGTGCCAGCAGGGCCCCTAGCACAGAGATTTTGCTGGGACCCTCTTGTCTGACACCATGTCCAAGGAGTAAAAAAAGAGCCTTAGGGCTTCATGGAGAAGCATGATCTCAGACTTCCCTGCTGTGGGTGGCAGCAGAGGTGCTGGGGGGGGATGTTGCTGATGTCAGGCATGTGGACTAGATCAATGCTGTGGATCCTTTCCAACTAAATCATCCTATTCTATTCTACTCTAATCTAGTCTAAAGTATTCATGACATCATAGCAACTAGCTGTAAAACACCTGAAAATTCACACAGTATTTGCATTTTCTAGAAAATTTACAACATTTTTGCTGATTTTTAAGCATTACCTGAAACAGGACACATTAGAAGTCAGAAAACACCTTTAAACAGTTTATTTTGAAAGAAAATGTACTTCAAAACTGTACCAAGGTAATAATGTGTGCTATAGAAGTTAAGAATTACTTTAAATTACTATTCACATTCACAGCTTCAGACTTTACAGAAAAAAAAGTACTCTTTATATATTAAAAGCAGCATTTTGTTTAATTCTTTGGTTTCTTGCCACAATATAATATTAAGATGGTCACATAGTAACTTTCTTTTTGAAATATTAGCTCCTCTTCAGATAATGAACAGAAGTTTATAGTAATGTATACTCCTAATTAAGAGATTACTAAATATATAGCACAAAGTGAAGTATTACAAGTTTATTTCTAAATAAAAGCTATCAGATATGGAGCTACACAACATCAAAGTGAAATGAGTAATTTACACTAAATTTCTTTGTCTGAAAGCCAAACCAAATTTGTATCTGAACTTTGAAACCATGCTGCTTGTGTCTAATTGCTTGATCAGCCCTTTCCATTTCAGGACTGTATTCCATTAGTAAACAATTAAAGAAAGTACTTGCAAAGTTAAACTTAAGTACTTAATATCTCAAAATGTTAATTAATTTATATAAAATTTCAGATCAATATTAAAAAGCTGAAATAAAAGATTTCTTGTGTATAGCTGACAAAATAAGAAAGTGTTCAATACAACAACAATATATCAAGTTTCTTGATCTAATCTGCTTGCTTTAACCCACAGCTCCAAGAAAAAAAACTTTTGTGAAGCATTTCTTAAGCATGAATAACTCTAATCTACCTCAAGTAGTCTGAATAGATTGATATAGTGTCCCTTCCCTGGAAGCGTTCAAAGCCACCATGGATGGGGCTCTGAGCATCATGGTCTATTGGAAGGTGTCCATGGCAGGGGGTTTGGAACCAGATGATCTTTAAGATCCTTTACAACTGAGGCCATTTATGATACTGAGGAAAAAAATAATAAGCTAGCAAATTATCTTAAATCCAGTGAAAAAATAACTTCCAGATAAAATACAAGTTCCATTTCACTTTTAAACATATTTATGAATTAACTATTGGCTAGCCTACAAATATAAAAGTAGAATGTACTGAGACTAGTATCAAAGCTATTACTTAAAGTCTTTGGCTCAGTGGTCTTACTGAACTGTCATTCTGATTCTATGTGCAGCTTAGACAAAAAGTGATAAACAGACTGAGACATACTCTAAATCTAATCACTTGCACTGAAGCAAATAGCCTTATCTCAATATTAAAATTCTTTACCACAGCAGGAAAATAAATCTTAGTTATTTTATTTTACTGTTACACAATTGATTTAAAAACAGAATGCACAGGGCAATTTGTCCAGGTTGACTGACTACCTATAGGAAATTATGGTTATGTGTTGAATGAAAAAAAAAAAAAAAGAAAATGAAAATTATCTATTAATTAAAGCAGACACATATGACCATAGGTGGAAATCAACAGTAATATGAAATCTGATCATGAATTGAGAAGAACTGTTCACAAAAGTTTCATATGCTTTTGATTCATATACCTTTGGTCTAAAGGTCCATATGCTGTTGGAAAAAGTACCTGGAACAAAGAGAAGAAACCAGAACTTTATTAATAAAATAACAAATAAATTGGCATAAAAAAGACTAAATTGATGTGATTATTCAGGTGATTATGGTGCTGATAAGGAAGGATATAATCTCTCTTAGAAGATTAAAAAAAGTGCAGATCATACCAAAGAAATATAAATCTGCTTCACTATTCAAAGTGCTGATGGTCTCTGAATATGGAAAAGAAGACAGCAAAGAAAGCATTGTTGTGGTAGGGATCTGTTGAAGAAACCCAGATTCAGAAAGATCAGTAGACTAAGGCTTTCTTTGTACAACAAACAGAATTTCAAGGTCATCTAGGATTAGAGCTCACTAACTGCTTCATTTGGAAAGGAATATTGTAGAATACAGGTTGTCCAGTGAAATCTTGGAATTATTATTCCACTCAAGGAAGAATGTTTTTAAAAGACTGTTATTATAAAGGACTGAAAAGCAACAGCCTCTTTAGAACACCAGAGGATAAAATTCTTGGGATAGGGAATTAAATCTCCTATCTTCTCATTTAAAGACAAATAAGGAAACAAATAACATGGAAAAAAAAGGTTTTGGGTCATTTGAAGAATATGGCGGAGAAGAAAAGAAAGAAATAGCAGTATTGCAGTTACATATTTTTATTATGCTAAATCACTCAATATACATAGTGTGTGCATTAAAAATCTAACACGGAAATGAATTTACTTCACTACAGTCACTGTTAATTGTAGATATATTATTTTCACACCTGACATACTTTGAAATGGAACACACTGTATTTTCATTTTCTAATTGGGAACTGGCTGTATTAAGAGCTGTGCTTCTAAAAAAGTAAGACACAACGTGTTCAGTGTGCTTAGAAATAATTTGGAAAAAGTACACCATACAAGAAATTAGAGTTGTCACACGAATTATTTAGGTAAATAACCTGAGTTTTATTTCTTTCATTATTTTTATTCTAAGATAAGAATTACTCATATTCCATCACTGTACTGAAAGTTGATGTGTTAGGTCCCTATGTGGACACTGTCTAAACTTACAAGTGAAAATGTGAGCACTTTCTAGTCTGCAAATACAGACACTGAGATTTAACACTGATTTGTGATATTAACACAATCTCTTCAGTAGATATTTGAATGAAGTTTTACTTTTAAGTAATTTAAGCATAATTGCTGGGACCAATAGAATAATTTGACACTTTTTTTTCCTTACAAACCATATAAATACTGTGGTTGTCATCATTGTCTTTCTTTTGTATGCTATTTGCAAACTATTTTGGATCAGGATGTTTTTCTGCTCTTCACACCAAAGAGTCCTACATTACTAGAGCGAGTCCTACACAGGATACACTTTGAGGCATCTCTTCCATGCATTCACTGGCCTGGTATGTTGCTCTGCTTTTAGGAGATTACTTGCTGCCGGCCATAGACATGATTAGAGTGGGCAGCAGTGGTAAGCATCATTCTATCAGGTTAAGTAGGAGGAATATTTAAATCTACCTTAGTGTGGTGAAAAGTGGAAGTTATTGCCATAGGGATGAAGTACCTGGTACAGCTAATGAGTACCTAAGCCCTATGAGGAAAAGTGTTCCCCTGGTAACAGACTCTTAACAACAGGGGGGTCGCTGAATGCGTGTGTATACACCTGTAAGAGTCACAGGAGAAGGCCAAACAAGCAGTAGTCCTGGGGTGAAGTCATGAAATAAAGCAACCTTTGAGTAGAGTTCTCACATGCAGAAAGATTCTGATTTCTAAATAGGACACCCTCCTTTACACATAGTTTCTCCTGAATGTAGTGAAACAGGACTTCGTTTAGAGTCTCAGTAATGAACAGGATATCAACAAACCAGTATATATTCCCATCAGTTCTTCCTCCTCAGAGAAACATACCAGCAAAAGGAAAAAAAAACCAAACATTATTTACTCAGCTAAGTAAAAGCACTTAATATGCAGAAGATGTTACCAAAGATTATATCAAGGGTGTTTTGCTTGAAAGAAATATGGGTTTTGCAAATGGCAGTTGCTACATAAATAAGTCAAATGAAAAACAGATGGTTATTCTAATTCTTTCCAGCACGTAGTTCTTACTATTAATAAATCATAGAGAATTCATGAAGATACTGTTACAGATGTTAACAGAACCTACTTGGATGGTGGAACTAGGAAAATAGTTAATAAATTTGGTTTATTCAAATAGTTTACTATGGTAAGGCTGACTGACAAAAGGGTTAACAGAAATAATAAATTATTTTTACAATTCATTTTAGTGTGGCAGTTCAATGAGATCAGCAATAACAAAAATCATCCTTAGAAACAGCACTTTGGGATTCTTCATAATACAGCTCTGAAACTTGTAAAAAGGGTGAGTTCAAATACCCAGCTTTCAGGTTTTACTGAAGGTTTTCTGTAATATGCTCAAAGTAAAGGAAAAGAATAAAGATTGTGCTCAAGGAGCCCAAACTGTGGGAAAGAGATGATGCTTCAGAGACAGTTTAAGAATGCCCAATAATAGGCTATCTAAAGTACTTCTTCAGCAACCCCAGGGCAGTTTGTCACCTGAGCAAAATTCATCAATAACACAGTTACAGCAGGAGCAGTTAGATAGAAGATTGAGATAAAAGAGGAATAAGGAACCTGAGTACTCCTGGGCTTTTGACCTATGGAATGTGTGAAGTCAATAGAATTTTCAAGCAGTCAAGGAGTCCTACAATCCACTGGACATGAGAACCAGAGAGAGGTCAAAGACATGCGAGGTGATTTAATCTATTTTTCTAGTCCATTTTCTAAAGAAAGTGCATTGTATTCTCCAGTCTACATAGGTTTCAAATGATAGAATAATAGGGTTCCTTGTATGACAGGGTGAAGGAAGATATGTGGTAAACTTAATGACAGCATATTTTGAATTCTATTTTCTCTATTTTTCCTATCAAGTACTTGGACGTGTAGCTTAGCCATCACTATAGCTGGTGTTTTCAGCATTTGTATTCACACTTTATTATGAAATCCCTGACTGTATATTACAAACAAAAACAGGACTGCTTGCTCAAAAGCATCCAGAAATCTATATAAAAGTATAAATGTAAACATAAATATTACCCAAAAAAAATTATTTAACAAGACCTATCTCAAACAATCGTTAATCTTCAAGCTTTCAGCTTTTGCATATACTTCCCATTCCCAATGTTTCTGCCATATGACTCACATACAAACATACAGTCAGATGGAAGAATGTAGAGGTTCTGATTATTTTTTTATTCAATAATATACTAGAGTCATTAATGTTAATTTATTCAAGTTGTTTCTATAGGTATGAAACATTTTATTAAGAACTGCTCAAACTTGAGGGAAGACATTCATGCTGTATCTATAGGGAACTTGGCCTATTATTTTGAGATTGAGTGATAAAAAGCAGAGCATTGTAAAGTGGGTACAGCTTGCTGCCATTCACCTCTGCCCACATTTGTGACTGTGTGACAGAAAATCTTCCCTTGGGAGGTAGGGCTTATGGAAGTCCTGGTAGACATCCTCAGTGAGAAATAAATATCAGGGAAAGTGCACACGCACACTCAGCATACATGGGATTATCCTTTTTTAAAATCCAAATAAGAATTGGACTAATTTTTTCTGACTAAGAAAATTGATTTTCTGCCAGGTATCAGCAGCTGCCTATGGACCTAGACTTTAACAAAAACTGAATGTACATAAGTGTGACAGAAGTGATCTACAGAAGAGCACAACTGAGAATTTAAACATTTGTGACAGATCTTTTATTTAGAGCAATGTATAGACTGTTCTGATAATCAGAGAAAAAAACTCAAGTTGTGTGGAAAATCTTAAAATTAAGTACCAGATATTATTTTATAAATGTTATCTACTTCTCTTTAAATGTGTCGCTTGTTTCATCTGGTCACATCCTATACCTAGGACCTCCTCCTTATATTGCTTTAATTGAATGACATGGTACTTAATAATAAAAGGTGTCAGACTATAGCCTTTGAAGATACCTCATTCTCTGTTATAATTCTTAGCTTTCCAATTCACAAGGTAGCTCTCTGCCTATCTCTTAGAGCTAGCTAGCAGGAAGGCAAAGGGCTGTATTCAGGATTAGGTCTTGCCAATTATACATAAGACAAGTGACAAAATCCCATTAAGCTTGAACAATTTTCAGTGGTTTTCATTTGCCTAATGCCTTATCACCTGACAGATTAAATCCTTTTTATTCCTTATTGATTTCTGTCTCATTATTTGTTGTACTCATTTCTAATATCTTCCATATTAACTGCTGCATTTTGATTGCTCATAAATTTGTCTTTTAAGTCCCACATTTATGGCTGCCTTATGACTTGTCCTAATATTATCTGCAATATTATTTAATGCTGTTTTTCTATAGATTTACTGGTGCTTTTTGATTCCTCCTAAGGCAGTTATCTGTCCGACTCTATAACCTCCGCTTTTTGCCTTTCCACTTATCTCCCATCTTTTTTTCTCCTTTATCTTCAGGTCTTCGAGGTTTCTTTAGTTTGTGACGATGGACACCAAGCCATTGATTCTTCAAGCTTGTAACAGTGTCATAGAATGACACCTTTTTCCATTGTCCAGTGAGGACAATGTATTTTCTCATTTGTCTTGTACACTCTATCCCCTTTCTTCCAGTGAGGGAATGACATCCTCCTCATCTTAAACAGCAGTGTGGGAGGGGGGAAAAAAATGAGTATATATTGTAATCTTGTTTAAAGCACTTTTACCCACCTTGTTGATGACAGGAAAAATGTTATGACTCAGGTGGCCATTTATTTATGTATGGATAGCAAAAATCTCAAACGAGAAAGAGTTCACACTCCACCGATTCACTAAAACATATTTGAACAAGCTGCTCAAAGAAGTACAAATCAAAAATGCATCCTTTCAAAACAACACCCAGGAAAAATTACAAAAGTATAAAGGAAGAAGTTACATTCATCAGATAAAAAACTGACAGATAAAAACTCTACTAATTACTCTCACTGCCTGCATCTCTCAGGCTTCACAGCTAATTTCTTGGTAGTGGAACATATAAGACCGCAGCATCTGATGGACACTGATACATCTTGCGGTTTGTTGGTAATTTTCTATTAGCTCTTGGAAAGCACATTTTGGAACTAAGCTGGTTGCTGTGGTCTGAAAAATGATGTGTTCTTTGGGATTATGAAATGCTCAGTCTCTCTGTCATGACAAATATTCATAAATTAAACAAATTAACCAGTGTACTTCCACAGTTCACTTTAGAAGCTTCTTATGTTTGTGATATCAGTTAATATATTTTTTTCTCATCAAAATTTTTCACTCCCTTTCTCTTCTTAAATATATCTTTCATCTGTTGGCCTGAAAGTATTTATTTTGATTTCAACTGAGAAATTTGAAACTGTCACTTAAAAGCCTGAACATTTTGGAGTCACCTCATGCACAATGTAGAAAGGGAGTAGCGACATATCTCTAGCTTGATGCACATGGCTTTCAGCCATTGTTTTTCATCTTTTTGGATGCTGTCTCACAAGTTTGACAGATACTTCGTTGTATAGTGGGACTTTACTGCTGCAGTTTTATACACTAACAGTTCTGGAAACCCTGACAGTACCTACATCATATGTTCTGATTCAGAACACACAAATAGTAAGTGGATATTAAATTAAATATTTAATTTAAAATGTAATTGAATTTGTCTTTCTTCTTCTTTCATACCTTAGGCCCTCAAAATAGAGAAAATTTTATGTTGTTTCCTCACTTTGAGTCTGTGAGAATTTTTCATGTGTCTATGAATGCCTCCATTCATTTTCTTCTCATATTCACTATCAAGTTCAAAGATCTATTCTTGCTATTGAAAGTACCACTCCCTTTCTTTTCTTCTTGAAATAGTTTCTGCCTTTTATTCTTCCAAGTTATCTTTAAGTACTGTTGCTGCATTCACCCATTCTAATAATTTCCATAGTGTGCACGTGCCAAATGTTCTTTATCTGGGTTTATCTTTTCATCAGCATAATCAGATGTTCTCTGTTCAGTACATGTAATATATTGCTTTTGATACCATAAGGAAGATGTGTTGTAAAATACACAAATACTAAACTACAATGGTAATATTGGAAACTGAGTTAATAATTATATATCTGTATCTTTTTTGCATGGGACTCAATATCCTCTTTCTTTAGGAGCATAATTTTTCACTAATTTTTGAAGACCAACTCTGTTTGATGCTTCATAACTATCTGCCATGTATGCATACTCTTAAAATTTACTCTAAAAAAATAGAGTCTCTCATTTCCAAGGTAAAGAAAAATATAGGATGCATGTTGTGAGCAAAATTACTCCATTCACATATGAAGGTGCCCTGAGCATGAAATTGCTTCTTTGGTTTCTTAAGCTTTATATCTTCTATAATAAACTTGGTTTTCTCTCTATGTTACTCTGGGCCCTAAACTTACACACACTGGAATATTTTATTTTGGTCAGTCACAAACATATACATCAAATATCAAGGGATTTTGAGTGATGCTCTTTGCACAATTTTAAACAATTTTGTGTCTTCCAAGCAATTTTTAGTGAAGATTTTAGCACGTTTTAATCTAAACAGTATGATTGCACACATTTTTTAAAAGAAATTAGCACACAGTGTCACACTATATACTTATAGTGTACTTAACCTTTGTGAGATGTTTTTCCTGTTCCTGTACTCCCCACTACGTATGTTATCCTTGCTTTCTGGAAAAAAATCCCTTACTTAATTGCAATTTTAGAATTTCTAGGCATTTTTATCTGATAGAAACCAATACAACCTATAGTTCACCAGGCTGGTTGATGAAATTTAAGTTAAAGATAAGGAACTCTGGTTCAGAGCAAGTTTGTAGTTCTTTTACTGACTTACTGCAAAAGTCATTGGACCCCTGGTTCAGCACTAAAAATATAAAATCCTTCACACTCAACTTTAATGACTAGTTGAAATACCTCATCCTAAAACATGAATGTTGCAAAGATTAATTTCTGTATATGGTCCTGAACATGAAGACTGTGATATGTCCTATGATAAGACTATTAACATCCTTACTATGATAATGTACCTCTTAAATTGTAAGGAGCATAAGAAATGCAAATCCCATTTTTACATATATTTTACTTTGACAATGTTTTTGTGTATAAGTCTCCACTGCCTTGTGTTGTGATAACTTTATTCTTTCTGCCTTATTAATTTGTTTCAACTAAAGTAATTCTCACAGAAAAGGATTATCAGTGTATGTTGCAGTTAAGTTGTTGCATTCAATTAGTCACTTGTGTTATCTCAGCGCGGGTAAAACATGTTTAGTAGCAAACAAAAACTAGAAAACTGACAGCTCTTTTGCTTTTAAGAAGTTTTATAGTAAAGCCACAGTAGTGAAAGCTCATACAATAAAATAAACTATTTTCATGAAAGGATACCAAAGGGTTTTTGCTAGTTTCACCCCAGGTACTGACAAACCAACCATGACAGGATAATTGGAATTGTGAGCTGATGCAGGTCAATGATTCTCTTTTATTATGACAGGTGAACAGCCAGACTCTTGCCTTCAGAGATTCTACCAGAGAAAAGTTCTTATGGTCAAATCATTTTCACAAAAAATATCACTGAAGACTTGTAGTCATCAAAATAATTTTATTTGGGGGAAAAAATAATATGTAAATGTACATAAAGAACATACATTTCCTTAGTTTATTCTCACTGGCAGTCAGAGGCTTAACTTGAGCCTTAATCCCTTTTAGCTGAAATCTCCTTTAGCTGGAAGTCCGTCTGCCAGCACTCCGGCAGTCCAGATGTTTCTCATGTCAGCTGGTGATGAACAATTACTGACACATTAATCCTGTATCACTTCCTCACAGACTGGGCTTTGTCTGAGTTTGAACAGAATGAGATGAGATATAGCAACTATTTTAGACTACCTAGGGGTAGTGGGGAGGAAAGGAAAGAAAGTTTAAGGAACATAACTAATTAAAAGGGACTCTGACCTATTTGAGCATGAATTATTAAGATCGTAAGAAACAATCACCTAAACTTTTTCAAGTTTATAGTGAAAGTATGGAAATCAGTTCTGAAAAACTAAAAAGCTCTAATTTTTAAATAGGCTGCTGAAACTCAGTAGGAAGAGTCATTCATAGATGCAATTTCAGAATTTCTTTTTATAATGTTACTGTCATTCAGTTTCCACTTTGCTATAGGGTTTTGTTTGTTTTTAACTATATGAATATATTGCAAATTAAGAAGCATTTGTGAACCTCAGATAAAAAACACAGCTGTACACATGGCAAACTGGATCCTCCTGAATTCACTGAATTTTCCCCCACTCCAAATCTTAGTTTTTCAGAAGGTATACATTTAAGCTGTAGATAATAAAGCTATCATTTAAAACTATTATGAGTGCATCAGTTTTATTTTTATTTTGATTATTTAAGTGATTAGCTAATTAGATTAATGTTTTGTTGGTTATTAAAATAAAATTTCAAAAATTATAGCACACGTGTTTTATAAAATAAAAGTGCAATGTACTGCTCTGACCTTTCCAATATTCTGAATTATGATTGTTGTTCTATTTCTCTTCTTCTATTGATGAGCTCTAAACATACAAAACTGTGTATAAGAGCAGTCAACATAATTAATAGCTCTACCAAAACAATCCTAAGCTTCTAGTCTGACCTAAAGATAAATATGAAGGTGAGGGGTGAAAAAAAGTAAACCCATCAGCATTACATGATCTTCAGAACTGATTGTTTATTCTGAAGAACCAAGTTCTAAACTTAAAAGTTTAAGATTTGGATTTCAGTAGCTGTAAACCCAAAGGTAGCAAAACAGCCACTTATACTGTCACATCTGACCCAGTCAATGTTTCAGCTACAAATGCCCATGGAGAGGTCTGTCATTTTACAGATTTTGCTGCCCTATCACTGTTTGTTATGTTTACAGATAGTTCCTTTTCTGCTGAGTATTTTGTTGTACCCTTAAGAACTTTTGGATACCTGAGGGAAAGGAAATACCACACAAAAAATATTTCATTAAGTATTACAAACACATTATTAGTAAATGGCACTGTCACAGGATCCTTTTTTCGCAAGGCAGAAAAAATCATCTTTGGCTTTACAAAAAACCAAATTTCTGTTTTTCTTGGAAAAACACGCCTGCATCTGATTTATAATACAGAACAAGTTATAATATTAAAAGAATCTTACGGTGTTATAATAATGTTATAAAGTTATAAGATTCTAAAGAGTTGATTTAAAATAATTGCCAACAAGCTGGAAGAGTTTTCAAGACTTCAATTTTAATTGTTTTCAAACACAAATTGTTTTCCATTATTTTGTGATACTTTCAATCACATCTTTTTTAAATGGATAAGAGTGGGTGGCTGGTTTCTTGACCATTCCTCTTTCTCCCACTCCATTACAACCCGTAGATAACTCTTAGTCAAGCAAGGAGAGAACTGACTGGTAAGTCTTAAAAAAGCTATGAAAGATTAAACTTAGAACTTAATAAACTAAGCAGTCAATGACGCACATAAATACAAGAGTCAAATTTTTTTGTAGCATCATAAAAATCTTCGTGACAGCTAAGTATGAGAATCTTAGGAATGTGTTGTGCATTAGTTCAGTATCAGGGACAAAGAGGGATTGTGGGAGCAGAGAAAATAGTCTGTGATCTACATCTCAAAGAGTATGATTTATTCCTCTTGGAATAAATATTTCTTTATACAATCTCCACAAGGAGGATGCAACTATATATAGCCTGTAACTTTTTACTTTTCTGGGAATACATGGGCTTTTAGTTTGACACTTGGGAGTTCTAGAATCAACAGTGAAACTACTTTGCTAAAATATCCCATGAATTCAGTACTTTCAGTTCATTATTTTTAATTTAAATAAATTATTAATTTCTGCAAAATGAGGAAAATCATAAGCATCAGTTGCTTTTCTGTTCTATCTCAAAGTTGCTTCTTTTTAATATAAAAGAATATGCAGGTCGAACATTCTAGCATACATCTTTTAAAACATATTACGGAGCAGTTTATCATACAAACTACGGTAATAGTTTAATGTTGAAAAAACTGCAAGCTGTGAAATTGTAAAATAATCAGTATAACTGAATATGTGTAGCTGTGGAAAATATTGGGTTTTTTCTCACATATGATTAAACACAACTATTTAACCAGGCTGTATTTTCGATTTCATATCATTTATTAGGTCAGGAATTTACCAATCAAAAGCATCTCAAAAGCATTCCTATATATGAACCACTGTCTGTTTCTTTACATGAAAATTACATGACACAGTGCCATAAGAGCCCATGACCAGAATCTGAACCCATCCCATGCATACCCAAGTATGCATAAGATATTCACCCTGATAGTGACTCACCCTATTAGTGATGTTGCCTTCAAGAGGATCTATCTAGTAAGTAGCTGACAAAGGTCATTAATATCATCTTTAATCAAATTTACTTTTCCATTTCAGTGGATAATTCAGTGGAGAATAATATTGGTTTTTGGGGGGAAAAAAAAAAAGAAGAACAATTTATGATACAAAAAAGGTACTCAGAGAACTTCTACCGACAGCAGAAATGCTATCATTTTTTGGCAGTCATCAGACTTACACATAACATGGTGGCTATGAAAAGTATTATACTGGCTGGAATATTTCTATGACAGTCATGCTATCTTGGGCGCAAAATGAAATATGCAGTTTGAAGACTTAATTTTGCATAATACATTTCCCTGTAAGCAGAGCCCTCAGTTCTTAACCTGGATGTACATCTTTCTGTATGACTCTGAACACAATGACATTTTATCTCAGACTGTGTAATAACCATTACCCCACAGTTTGATGACAAACTTTTGATTTGTTGTGTAATTTCACTTCAATGAAACACCAGTAAATTTTCATGTATCTGTAAGCAGAATTCTCAGGAAATGGGAGCCTTATGAAAACATATTGCTGCATCTTGAGAGTCAGCATAGACAGTGAAAAGTCAACCAAGTTTATTAAATATGCCTTTGACATGTATAATAATCTCTTATAGAAGGACATGTTCATTTGGAAGTTCACAAGATGCTCTTAACAGAGTTCATGAACTGCAAGTCTCCTAGCTCTGCTCAGACCTTGATGCTGTGCAAGCACTGCTCAGCAACACTGAAAAGTGGTAGTGACATTATTAGGACTGTTTTGGTCACAAATCTGAAGCACAGTACCATAGACTATGCTATGAAGAAAGCTCACTCCATCCCATTCAGACTCAGAAATGCTGGAAGTGTTACTCATACTAAAGCCAGAGACGTGGGTTTGACAGTTGTAGCACTGAGTGGAAAAGGAACTGGATAGATAGTTGCACTCAAAAAGCTGCAGTCAAGGTCTCAAAGTCCAAGTGGAGGTTATTGATGAGTGACATTCCTCAGGGGCTGGTGTTGGGACCGGTATCTTTGTCAGCATCAGGGGCGGTAGGATCAGAGCACCCTCAGCAACTTCACCAACAGCACCAAGCTGAAGCATGCAGCCAACATGCTGGAGGGAAGGAATGCCATCCAGAGGAACCTTGATGAGCTTGAGGAGTGGGTTTATGGGAATCTCGTGAATTTCAGAAGACCAGCTGTAAGATCCTGCAGCTGTGTTGGAGCCATTCCAAGTACAAGTACAGTCTGAATGTAGAATGGCTAGAGAGCAGCTCTAGGGAGAAGGACTCGTGGGTGTTGGTGGATGAAACGTTTGGCATGACCTGGCAATGTGAACTGGCAGCCCATAAAGCCGGCCACATCCTGGGCTGCATCCAAAGCAGCCTGTCCAACTGAGCAAGGGAGGGGATCCTGCCCTTCTGTTCTGCTCTGGTCAGACGCCACCACCCAGCTCTTGGGCCCCCAACATAGTAGGGACATNCCCCAACATAGTAGGGACATGGATCTGCTATAGCAAGTCCAGAGGGGGAACAGGAAGGTGATCTGAGGGCTAGAGCACTTCTGTGGAGACAGACAGGGAGAGTGCAGCCTGGAGAAGGCTCTGGGGAGGTCTTGTAGTACCTCCCAGTTGCTGAAATGGACAGCTGGAGAGTGACTTTTACAAGGGCATGCAGTAATAGGACAATGGGGAATGGGATTAAACGGAAAAAGTCTAGGTTTAGATTAATTTTTTTGAGGAAATTCTTTACTGTGAGGGTGGTGAGGCACTAGGACAAGTTGCCCAAGGAAGTTGCAGATGCCTTATCCCTGAAGTGTTCAAGACCAGGCTGAATTGGGCTTTGAGCAACCTGTCTAATGGGAGAAGTCCCTTCCTATAAGGCTGAGGAGCTGAAACTAGATGATCTTTAGGGCCCCTTCCAACCTAAATTATTCTGTGATTCTATGATAAAAATTAGCAAAACAAGAATTGCTAGCTTTTCAGCAGCTCATTTATCAACTGTATTCAAGGTGCATAGTTAAGTCTGACTGCATATAGTGTCCTACTTTTCACACTGAGTTTGTCTCAGAAAATAGTTTCTGTGTATGATCAAACCACTGGAGAAAAACAAAAAATTGGAAATCTGGGAGCCAGGAAGTAAAAAAAAAAAAAAAAAAGAAAACAACCTTTTGAACTGCTAGAAGATGAGTGTTTTTAGTTTTCCAGACTACATTGAAAACAATGGCTGCGGACACAATATGTGGGATCAATCTTGAAAGTGCAAAGGCAAGTTAGCTATGAGTGTACAGATGACAACAGGAGTAAATGGGTTAAGACCTGCAAGTGTTTTTTTCCTCTCTTTATATTTTTTTCTTTACAGCTAGCTCTCTATATGAACTGTGAATGCTGCACTACAGGGATGTCCTGTTACTTCTGACCCCATTTCAAGGACTATAATTATTTAATAACATCACAGATACATAATTAGCTCCTCAAATCTGGGTTAGCTGCATGACATATTTAACAGACAGACCCTGAATAACTCTGCCCTGTGACACACTGTGCCTTAACAAAAGAAGAAAATAATATCAGAAGAAGCACATGACTAACATGCTGCAATATTAACACATCTGTTTCACTGCAAGCAAGTAGCATGTTCTGGAATTACAAAGTGTTTATGTATCGGGTTTTTTGTTGAATGAAGATCATTCATTAGACCAGAAATATCTATCCAGATAATTATCCAAATAATTAATTAATGGTATAGTTAATGTCCCTTGTTAGATTCATTATGCATTAATATCCCTCTGCCCTTTTTTTTCACGATTTATTAATATTGGGTTTATTGATGTTTACCAAGTCCTTTACATTACTGACTTTTTCTCCCTCATTAACAAAGGTGTAGGGCAAACTTTGGCTGACTGAAATCTATCATTGGTGCAGCAGTGCTGTGGAGGCCTTACTACAGGCAGATCTGTCACTGCTGGGGTCCTGCAAGGGCTATGGATGCTCCCCAACATGTCAGGACGGAGCAGGAGAGGCAGCACAGTAGTCAGGAGATACAAGGCTTCATGTCTGTACATCTGCTGTCGGAAAGTCAGGAAACATGCCATGAAGAAATAGAGGGTCGTGTTTGTGTGTATTGTATTTGAAGTGCAATGCACTTTTTACAGAGGAAGTAAATGCCTCAGCATGGTTCTTTGCAGCACCCAATTCATAAGGTGGAAGACAATTATAAAGGGACATCATCAACGAAAATGCTACACAGAAGATGAATAAAACTGCAACATGTCCATTTTGATACCTAAGCAAAAATTGCTTCACACAATTTTAATAGGCCACAGTGAGCTGATGCAGCAAATAAAAGCAGACACAATTCCCATAAACCGCCTTTGACAAAGTTATATTTCCTCAGGAGAATACATAAATGAGTTGAAAAAAGCTTTTGCTCAAATGTGTTATACAAAGAAATAAACCTAAATGTACCAAACAAAATGCAAAATATGTTTGATCTCCATTATCTTTTTGAAAACACAAAGCGCCCTCTGGCAAAAAAAAAAAAAGCAATCCAAAAAAGGAAAGAAGTGGTGAGAGCAATTTGGAAATTACCCCATTACTGGAATTTACTTTTTAGATTAAAAAGTTCAAATTATTTTTGCAGGGATACATACTGCTCATGGCTACAAGGAAGCAACTGCACAGTGTATAATATTTATCTAGAGTAGTTTACCAAAGCCAAAAACCTCTTTGGACTGCTCACTTTTGAGCCTGACTAGCAGCAAAAGTATTATTTCATTCTTGACTCATTTTCATATAAATATATATTTATATGAAAACACTAAATAATTTCAGAGAGGATATTAACTACACATTCTGAATAAATGAAAATACATGAATCCAAACTATCTTTGCCTCCACCAAACTAATAAATTTTTAAAAATCTAAATAAGTCATTATATTATATAGACACCCATCATATTGATGTCTACTACCCAGGTGACTACTCTGTACATGGAGAGGAAAGTTGTAGAAATTTGTAGCAGAAATATGTGATAAGATAAAAATCATAACTGTTCAGGTCAATTTTTTATTTTAAGAAAAATGTGTAAAATCCCAAAAATCTCTTTAGAGACTAGCTATTAGTATCGACTTTGCACAGAAAGAATTCAGATATTGTAGCAACAACTCAAATTTTAAAAAGTCCTTAGAGATAAAATTTATTTGTGGCTAATCAGCCAAATATTTAACCACATAGAGAGCATGAAACCTTAAAACCTTGAACACAAGTGAGGGTGTGGTTCTTGTGTTAAGATTGCCTGAGTGCTGAAGTACTTGTGTGTCCAGAGGCATCCTGTTAATGTGACAATTTTATTCCTGAAAGAGTAGTATCTCCCACTTAAATTTGGAAAAATTACATTTCTTTAGAAAACAAATGAGATTTACAGGATTTAGACAGTCTAAGTTTCTCTCTTCTACTTGTGTACACAAAGGCCAGGCAAAGGACAATTGAAAAACATCATTTCAACAGCTTCATTATGTATGTAAACATATAACATCTGATTTGTGCTTCTCTATAATATCCATATTGCTCCATTTTGGGTAAAGACAAAATAACAAACAACAATGACATTTTCTTCACAAAAATTGTAATGGAGGTGTTATGCGGCACAGATTTTGAAGGAAGTGACAGCTGGTTTCCAAGAGGAAAGAATCTATTCTTGGATGCCTTTTCTCCCAGAGAAGCTGATAGGTAAAAAGATAATTCAGTAATTTTTCTAACATATTGCACTCCTCCTAAACTAACGTGATTTAAAATTACAATCAGTCTGAGAAACTGGTAGCAAACTAGACAGTATGTGAGACATTTTAGAAAATTAGACTGTTTTTAGTGTTCCACTCATTTTAGAGAATTGCCCTCCAGACACAGTGCTACAACTATAACTAGCTCAACATATTTATTTTGAATCTCATATCTTGTTTTTCAAATCATATCTGAAACTAAGAATAGAACAGGACCTGCATCTGTAGATGGGTAGAAAATGTCACAATTTGTTACACTTCCTGACAGAACCAAAAATAAATACAAAAATAACATGTATTGCAAATGATTATAAATTCAGTCTGAGGTGGCATCCATTAGCAAAGTTATGAATCTTGAAGAAAAGACGATCTGAAGACTTCAGGTTATTCAGGGTTTCAGAAAACAAAATGCAGGTTCATTCCTGAAGGAGCAGATTACGAGCAAGACAGGTGCTTTAGAACTAGAACTAGAACTGGAACTTTTTCCCCTAAACGTTTTTAGAATATTTAAGTACAAATAATTCAGTAAATTTTTAACTTCCCACTACACCCAACCTAAAGAGACCTTTATTAGTTCAGAACAATTGTCCATTTAATGCATTTACCATAATTCATTTTGTCTTTGACAATGGCTTTAGGTGCCAAAAGGTGTAGACAAGCATGAGGGAGAATAAGGACTGAATGCAGAAGTTGACATTTTGGAAAATATAAAAAAGAGTGAAGCAGGGTTTAACTATAATCATTCCTTTTGGTCTTTGTGCCAATGGCTGATGAAGTCATTCTTAATGCTGTACATTTTTATTTAACTGTTGATGCCATGCAGATGCTACAAGAAGCAAAACCCTCAGGGACATTTCCATTCATGTTACCCTATATTGTTGTGTGCTCTTCATTTTGTTGGTTTTTTTTTTTAGGGCCATGACCTAATTTAGGTTATCCCATGCATGGTCACTGCCAGTTGAAAACTTACCCTCAAATGCATTCACAGGAAGGCATGAAGTGCCTGCCTTCCTTAACATGATATATATGAACTACTGAGGCCTGGGACACCACAGCTTTCTCTCATGGTTAAACACCCAGATGACTAAGATCTTTCAATAACTTTCTATCTGAAAGACAATTGGCTAGTCTCTAATATTTTGGGGTTACTTTATATTCAAGAATTAAATATGAATAATTAAATATAATTACATTTGTTGTATAATTATTTAATTATTTATGTTAAGTAACCTGGAGCTCTGGTTAAGATCTCCTGTTATTTGAAAGCTTAATTGGAGAACCAAGATGTGCATTTTCCTTCACTGTAAGGCTTCACTACAGTTTGTATATTATTCTTTAAATTCTCTCAACATCATAATAAGAAAATACCACACTGTGAAAAGTCTGTGGAAACTAGGAAAATATTTGGATATTATATGTCGATTTGTGTAGCAGCCTCCCATGCCTCGTTTTATGCTATGGCACCACTGAGCCAACTGTATATATTTACTAAAAAATGCATGCTATTAGATATTGCTTTCACAAAGATAATTTCTTTGTGAAAGCAGGTATTTCAAGCAAAATATAAAACTCTATTCTTCCAGTTCTTAGATCATAGGTTCGGAAGTACTATTTCTTGCATACTGTATCATCTGTTACAGCCCAGCAGATGCAACACACCATGTTTTGTTACTGTTCACTCTGCTTGGATCACTGCATTTCCTCCCTCTGGTTCTAGCAGAGATTGCTGCACAAGAGAAATCTCCAGAAATTATTTAGAATAGTCAAAATAATCAGATCAGCTTTAGAAAAATCAAAACAACTTCTTGGAAAAATTAATTTGATCAATCTTTACAAGAGACTTTCAAAATTCCATCTTAGAAATTATTACAAGAAACAGAATAATTATAGTTTGCCATCAGCAGCAATAATTATATGCACTAAATAGCAGAATATTATTATAATCAGATATTTATAAACCACACTCACTCTATTTAAATCTAGTTATATAATAATTATAGGGCAATGCAATACATAAAAATTACATCACGTAATGTCCCAAGCATTTAAATATTTAGATGTTGTTTCAAATAAGCAGAAGGAGATGTGTACTGATATTGACTTCTGGTAACTTATGGTGTGCATGTCTGTGAAGATTCAAAAAGTTTTCAGGGTTGGCTAAGGGAAGACACTGATTTGGGGCACCTTGGCATGCTCCACAGGCTGCCATACATGAAGCTAAATTTCTAACAGTACCTACTTTACATTTATGTTACCCAGTAGAATATCAATGACATCAAAACGGCTGGGGTGAGATTTTATATTATTTGCTTATTTAGAAATTACTGTCTATTTGAACACTGTTATTGGAGTTTTCTCCGGATACAGAACTTCTAGTTGTAGAATTGGCTGTGCTGCAACCTGTCTACCAGTCTTGTAGCTGGTTTTGTCTGCCCTTCACAGAAGGGTGAGCACATGGTGCAACCATCTTGGATCAGTCAGATGAACTGAGTATTGCAGAGAAGCATTAACACTTACAGCGTTATTTGTAGCCTACAGAGATTTATAACCTTTGTGGAACACAGAGCAAGCTATTGCTTTTTCCAAATAACAGCTAAAATAATTGATAAATTACTTGTAAAGGCAAAAATACAGGTCTTAATCTCTGAGTTAATATCAATCTTATGAGCAACATTGTCTCAAAAACTACAAAAAAATTGCATATATAACATAATCTATTTAGCAATCTTGGCCTCAACAGACACAGTCAAGACACAATTGCAGTTCCTAGACTATCTTTCTGGCTTCAAAAAAGCATAGCATGGTCTGCCTTTTTAATCTTTCAAGGGGTAGTGTCCTAAAAGACATTTAAGCATGGACTTGTCTTACAAATATAAAAACCTTAAAAATTCATAAACCAGAGAGAATAAAAAAATGGGTCAGTGTCAGTAATGGATTAATTTTTCAACACAAGAATTCAATTCTCCAGCACACTCTTTTGAGGACCCTTTGAAGTAAACAGCAGTAAAATTGGAATGTGTTCGAGTTCAGAATTTGCGTATTGCATTTTTTAATGGAGCTGCTTTTGAGCACAAAGAAAATTAATGAGTCCTTTAAAACTACATCATTTTATGTTTTGCTTTGAACATATGGTTACACTCAGTGGCAAGGTTTGAGAAAACTGGAATAAACAAGAAAGAGTAAGTGTCTACGTCTCAGCAGTTCAAATGAATACTACGGGGAGCCTGCATCAAACCACAAAGTCCCTATCCTTCATTACCATCATCTTCAAGCACATATTTGGGGTGGGTAACTGCAAAGGGAGGTGGACGGATTAGCTTTTAATTTTTTTAATTATTTTGCTCTTTTTGAAACCCTAACTGCATGAAGATTATGCAAATGTATAAAACCATATTTAACATTAACCATGAATCAATTATAGGAAGTCTGTCCTTCAAAAAGTCATACAAACAACTCAACAACTCAACAACTCAAACTATATGGAGATTCATGGACTAAAGACCACTACATTTAGCACTCTCATTCTTCTAAATCAATTTTGGAGGAAGGTTACTTGTACCAAATTCCTTTTAACTGTACAAATCACAGTCCTGTTTCCAAAAACAATTTAAATAATATTGTAGTAATTGTGCACTCAAGTTGCTTCTGCAGTGCACACCACAAAATATCCAATTGACCCCATGTGGATTTGGATAAGCTAACTTACTTATAATTTGTTGTACTCTTTTTCTGACTCATTCCCAGAATATTTGTTAAAAAATTAACTCAATATCCCTAATTTGGAATTTGGCCCATTAAAAAAGCAAAAATAAGTGCTAAAATAAGACGTTTCAGGAAAGCCTGTTATACCTGTTCATCAAGCACAAAACAACTAGGGATAGTAGCACATTTCAAACAAAATAAAATATCTTACCTCAAGCTTCATAACTCCAATCAAAAAATGTTTGATAAAATATCCTAGAATGAAGATCATAGCCATGAGCAGATTAACATCTAGACCTATACTTATTTATTGACAATATTTATGTACAGTTAACAGTAATTTTATGGTGAGGTAAATTTATTTTACATATAAATTTGTTTTCTAACAAGTTAAAAAAAACATAGCTTCATTATATTCTGTATTTCTGTTTTCTCATTGATGCTTGATTTATCTTTTATGAGAGTACTTTTTCAAAAAATTACTCTAAAATCCACGTTGGTGTACTCAAAACTGTATGAGATCAAAAACAGGATTAATAGGTTTTCCTCTCTTTAATTCTATTTGAATATGCACACAGAGTAGACAAAAGTTTGAAATGAGCACATGGCAATGAAGTGCTTTTTCATTGTCACAGTGGGTAAAAGGATTATGGGTAGATTTTACATCTCAGGCAGAACACTGTCAAGACAATTTTCCATACATACATACAAACATACAAAGTAGAAATACGCCTAGGCTTTACTATAGAGTATGGTAAAAGCAATTAATCTCTCCTACATACTTGGTTTGAATAGCTTAAAGATTACTTATTATTTTTTCACCTTCCAACACTTCCCTCTAAAAAATCATATTTTTGTATGTAAAGCTTTGAGTATCCTAAAAAATCAATTTGCATGTTTTTTTTCCCACCTGATGCTGGTCCTGGGGTAATTTAGCTCTAGGTTTTGTTCTGGCCAAAATTTTGATGAAAAGATTGCCAAATTGTAACTAAAGAATGGCCTAAGAGGTTTCATACACATCAGCCATCACTTCTACTGATTTGAGTCCACTGTGAACATAAATCTGACTCAAAAGTTCATCTATGGATGATGAACACCATATATTAGTGCCAATCTCCTAACTTTTTTCTTTTTTTCACTGAAGTAATTTCTCAGGGCATGTCTCTAGACCAAAGCTCGGAGGAACAGGTATTATTTACAACTGCACTTCTTCATGGCCTAATAGTACTTACATCATTTAGTTGTACTTATCAGCAAACTCATTATGTAATACTGAAATATTTCTGCACTGTATGCAAATCTTCCTATGGAAGAAATCTTGAATCACATTTTTTGTTTAATTGCATTGTTAATAACTTCACTGGAATCAATGAAATATTTTTAATAATGCTGTAAATGCTTTTTTCATACTAAAAATGGAATATATCTAAATATACAAATAATATATTACTCATAAATAATACATCTGGCACACAAAGATAGTGTATAAATAAAAATATATAAAATTATAATTAATCCAGAAGAAGAAAACAAAACAGTATCAATTTCTGTTTTCTTTTTTTTTTCTTCCCTGCCTACAAAGAAAACTTCTTGCCCTTAGTTTGGAATACCTTTGAAGCTTGCTTATTCATTGTAATGTCTCTGTGGGCTCTACACATCCTGTTCTACAAAATATTTAAATATATATTGATCTATATGATATTAATGAAACTGGAAGTAAATGGCTTTGTACAGAGAAAGGAAGCATAATTCATTCGTAAAGCACACCTTCTTTCAGCAAGGGCCAAATAGCTCCCTGCCTCCTGAATGGAAATGTACAGTGTACTCAGAGCTGAAATGTGGCTCTGCATCACCAGACAGGGAAAGTGTGGCAGTTCTTTAAGTCTCCTTCACTGTACAAGTTAATGTTGAGCCTCACGGAGCAAACCTTGCTCAAGCTGGAGGATTAACCCCCTCCGTGATGTTGCTGGCCTTTGGATGAAGCTTTGTCAAACTGCTACTCTAATCGGTATAAAAAGAAGCAAAATTCTTATGAGATGATTACATTTCATAGGTATGTTTTGCTTAGACAACAACATATAAATCAGTATCCAATCCAGCCTGGCTGTTATTTACACTTATTTCACCTTTACCATGCTTCTATTACTCTTTTCCTTCTGGATGAATCATCTTTTATTCATCTCTGTTCCAAATCCTTCATGCCCAAAGATATTTAGTGGTTCAAGGTCACAAATATATCCCATTATATATAAATATATATGTCCATATATGTATATATGTATATATAAAATACTGTATTGTTTGTCAGATTTATCCTCTCTTACAGAGACAATGACTGTCACAAGAGCTAAGGATCTGGCAGATACTTAGAGTTGCCTTAGGTTTGGCTTCTTCTTTCACCAAGAGGTAAATATTACAGTTACCTACATCTTCACAGTTTCAGCAATAATGATCAGCAACTCAGGGAGACAGCTTCAGATTTTGTAGTGTTTTACAGCATAGAAACTTCTTCTTAACATAAAATGAGATATCTTATTTGAAATCCCTCTTATTCTCTAAATATTTAAAATCCATTAACTTGATTAAATCAATTAACACAAGAAAGATGTGGACCTGTTACAGATGGGCCAGGGAATGGCCATGAAGGTGACCTGAGGCCCAGAGCATCTCTTCTGTCAAAACAGGCTGAGAGAACTGGAGCTATTGAGCCTGAAGAGAAGAAGGTTCCAGGGAGACTTCACTGCATCTTTCCAGTGTCTGAAGGGGGCTTGTAAAAGGGAAGGCAGATAGTGGCAGGACAAGAGGCAAAAAAGACAGGTTTAGATTAGATGTTAGTGGGAAATTCCTTACTCAGAGTGGTGAGGTGCTGGCACAGTTTATCCAGGAAAGCTGTGAATTCCCCAGCGCTGGAAGAGTTCAAGGCCAGATTGGATCGGGTGATGAGCAACCTGATCTCATGAACAGCAGGATGGCTGGACCCAGGTGATCTTTAAGGTCACTTCCAAACTAAAACATTCCATGCTTCAGTGATTCTTTGCTTCTATGTATTTTCAAGGCTGTTTGATTTTACCAGCAAACTTATTTTCACAGATCTACAACTTAGCATAAAATCTCAGTTCTTACCTGTACGCAAAAATTTGCTTAAAATAGACATGGGTCAAAGAACAAGAACATGAAAAAAGATATGCTTCTGTCAGGATTTTGTATATCTTTTTCCTCAGATTAAAAAAAAAAGGTTTTCAGGTTTTGTGCTTGTTATTAATTCAGTTGAGATTCATCCCACAGAAAATACATCATTAATTTTCAAGTAATTTTCTTTCTTTTTATGTACGACAAAGGGCTGGGTTCTCTGCTGGGCACATAAAAGCAGTGAATTTTAATTTATGTAATGAGTGAAAAGTACATTTTATGATCTTCTCTGCAGAACAGGAAAATTCTTGAATCATGATTTTTTTATGTCAAAGCCTGCCAAATATTGTTTTATTATCT
>VWZS01006523.1:37000-60067 GCA_013397075.1 Rhabdornis inornatus
TTTAATTCATAAAAAACATTACCATTTAATGATAAACAATTCAAGGTCTTTTTCTGTACCTTGTAATACACTAAATAGTCCTTCTGGGTTTTCTTGGGGTGTTTTTGCAACCAAACCTTTCTCATATGTCATGGAGAATAAAAGAAATCATGTTATAGAATATAGGAAAATAAGAGAGACTGGAGAAAGCCCAATGGAGGATTAATGAGGTCTGTTGTAACTCTGGCTAAGTAGTTTCCAAAAGCTTTGGTGAACCATATTCAAGTACTTGCTTTAATCAAATATTTTAGCGTACAACCCTTTACAACATGAATGGTGGCTACCCCATAGAAATCTTTCTGTCATTTTACTCTGTTTTTTCCTGTCCTAAACTCAGTGGTTCATGAAGCACATTATACACCATTCATCTCTGAAGCTTCTACTTAGTCTTTGGAGACAACTCAGACTTCTTCAACTCTTCTTCAGCTATTGTTATTCCATAGCTGTTCTCTGGAGCCAGTTGGCTAACATCTTCCCTGAACTGCAGTTTTCAGGAAAAAGCAGAAATACCAAAAATCTTTAGCTCTCACAGTTTTTTAAACAACATGACAGGTCTGAGTCATGTTCTGCTTGTTATTCATGATAAACTGCAGGTTTCCTGCACTGCATTCCTATTTGTGTTGCAGATTATCCTTACTTTAGAAATTTGCTCCTGTTCTTACTATCTTCTGCATAAATTAGATTGATTTCTCAAATTATCTTGAATTCTAAGCCCTTTCTACTGGTTCTGGTATTGAACCTTAATGGTTTCATAGAATCAAATCATTGCAAAACCAGTAAATGGACTATATATTCTGTGGACTATTGCTAAGGAGAGTAAAGATATGCTATATTTGCATTGAAAAATGTACTTTATTGGAGCATATATCTATATGTCTGTCTGCAGTTCATGGCAGACTCCTATTTACAGAACCCTATTTACTACATCTCCCTTTTGACAACGAATCAAAATCAACCTTAGTTACTATCGTGTTATACAAGTTTCATCTAAACAGTCTTCTCCTTCAAACTTCCAGGTGGGAAGATAATTTCTCTCCTGGAGCGGAAGTGTAATTTTCCTCAAACAAGCACAGGGCTGTTGAATGTGAATCAACTAAGTTGATTTTGTAGATATATTCCCTGACCAGATTAAATCTTCCCTAATGTAAACAGCTGTCAAAAGGGATGGAGAAGAAATAGCTAGTGAGGGAAGTGGAAATAGCTCAAGCTCCCTTACCATTAAATTCATACTTACATTTTTTATATGATATGTATTCACCTGACAGATTCATCAAATATGTATTTTGCAAGAAAATCTTTATACACTTTACAGTCCTTAAAAATAATATTTGGGAATTAGATATATGAGTGTGGAGAGCTCATACAGAGAGATCTACCAGAGTCCAAAGTGTCTCCTTTTTTACATATCCTTTTGTTTATAGCCTCTTTCAAAGTGTCTGGGTGTGATATCCATTCAACAGAGCTATTTGAATCACCTGTATAAACAGCCATGTGCAACGCTCATGAAACAGTATCTCAGATTTATTTACTTTTTCTTGCTAATGACATTCAGTCGTTAAAAAAGGACACAAAAATGGTTGATATCCTGAAACCTGCCTGACAATCAAGGAAAGCATAACATATTGGTGCACAGAACAGCAGAGAGCAGAAAAGAGGTCACAGTTTTCTATCAGACTTCAAATACCTTCTGAATTGCAGAAGAGCAATAACATCAAGGGACACAAATAAGCATCAGCTGCATGATGTTTACAATAGGACTAGGTTTGTATTTCATCAGACACATTTTCATTGCATTCTCAAAGAGATGGAGTCTCTTTTTTAAGAAAAAACCCCACCCCAAAAAAAACCCAACCAACCAAACCAAAAAACAGGCAACAAAAGAACTGTAAAATATATATATTCTATCAATAATAGACATAAAGACGAGGGATATTTAAGACAGAAATTTTCCTTTTTTCACCAGCAAGGTGAAATGTGTTTAGGCTTCAATAGAATGACATTTTCATCTGAGCTACAGTGGCCATTAGCTCAAGCACACTCAACTGAGAGTATGTACAAAAAGGCAAAGACATGATGTGGGATGTGAAAACACCTGACTCTAGTGGTTAGGGGATATCATGGCATATATCCAAAAGCACAAGCTGCTGCTGTGTTCTAAATATGTTGATTTCGTGATTTTGCTACCACAGCGTCACTTTGCATTTCAGAAAGGTAAATTTTCACACAGCCTTCTTCTTAAGATCAGACAGAAGCAGCACTGCTGCTTTGAGAGATTGTTGAAGCTGGCATTTAACTGACTCTCCATTCAAAAGTTTTAGTTTAGTAACCTTTCATTTCTTGTGATCTTCCTTACTATTTTAAGAGACAACTTAGTGCAAGAAATGAGTGGAGCTATACCATCTATACCCCCCAATATCTCACTGTACATTTCTAATACATTTAATTCTGCTCTTTTAGGGTCCTTTTCTGCAATAGAACTGAATTAAAATGTTTCATGCAGAAATATACTGCAGCATATATAAAAATAGGAAGGATTCTACCCAGAGGAATTAAAGCAGTTTCCAAGATTTTATCTGTCAAATATATACTGTTTGATTTTTTCTCCAATTGTTTTTTTTTGTTTCTGCATCTTCAGTGATGGTTGGTTGGTATTCTAGAGCATAAGAATAATCAGAACATTTCATTAGTGTCATAGCTGACATGCTACCTAGTGGACCAGTAGGAGAGAATGCCAGCTGAACGCAAATCAAGATAGAGTTCAGGAAATAACTAGATTTTTAATTGTAAAGGTTTCTGTATCTCTTACACAACTGATTTCCCCTTAACAAGGAGAGCAACAAGACAAAAAACAGGCCATGGTATTCAGGGTGGGAGGAGAAAAAACTGGGAAAAAAACCCACAAACCTTGTGGATACTTAAAGAAATGGAAGCTAGTGAATTCCTAAGATACATATCACCACCCAGATCTGTTTGATCACGGCAGTGGAAAATACTTTTTCCATTAATATTCTCATCATGGACCTGGGAATATTTATCTATCTGATAAAGAAATTTACAGCTGACAAATGACTGACATATTGACTGGAGTACTGAAAAGAAGTTTGTATACCTTTATAAAAAAAAAGTGACAACTTTAAGATCATGAAAACATCCTGTCTCTTTTATTAAGGCTAAATCTATTCACTTTACAAAATGAATCTTTTGCTTATACGAAAGGTGAAAACATGCCTTTCTGGTGTGTGGAAACATGGTGTGTGCTGAAGCCCAACTTTCTGATAACACATGTGGTTCAAAACAGCATAGGTCATCTGGCTTAACACAGCAAGAACAGATTATCCATATCTTGTCGCGGTGGGCCCTAGGGCGCTGGTGGAGTGCCGCGACCTTCCAGAGAAGCGTCCTTGGAGGATGTCTCTGAGGCACTGGCACGTCCTCCGGCTTGCTCCCGAGTGGTGAGTGATTCCGCTCTTTTGTGAGAGCCCCGCTTCGGCCAACGCAGGAGAGAAGAGACGGGAGCCACGTGTGGGGTTCCAAGGCGAGATTTATTCCTCCTCCTTGAACGGTCCATGGACGAACTGGCTCCCAGGGCAGGAGTGAGCAGGGCAGATATAGGATAGCCAGAGGGGCGGGGTAGAGCGACAGCGAATGGTCTGAGGGCTCAGGGGCGGTACAAACGGGGAAGGGCCAATGGGGTACAACAAATTAACATGCAACAGAAAAGCATGCCGGGAGCAAAACTACAGATCACATGACAATGAGGGCATGCCTAAGGGCTTACCCTCCAGGGCAGAGAGCTAAGCTCTTTTGTTGTGGGGCTTCCTGCCTCCACAATAACTGACTTAGTATCGCTCATACTGCACTAATTCTAATTTACTTAAACTAGTCTCAGCCTTATTTTTCATACTGTAAACATGTTTAGTTCAGGAATTTTTTGTCTTGATTACTTAATTGTATGTGTCAAACAACACTTTGTAAAAAAACCTATTCTTCGCTATTTCACACTGATTTTTCCACTCTGCTTATATTGATTATATAACATACTGTCTCTGTTTGAGACAGGGCACATACTGTTCTTAAAGAGTGGACTGGTCATGATTTCTTTGGTTATCCTTGAAATTTTCATAGAATTAAGAGAAACTGTATATATTACGGTTTTTTTTTTCAACACAGAATTTGGCTTTTACATGAATAAAACAGAAAATGGACTCACTTTCTCACATTAAAAGTTGATGGAATTGATGTTTCAAAATGGTAATTTTGTTACAAAGCATATGCTCTTTCCTATGACTTAGTGTCTCATGGTTCTTTGGAGCAGACAAGTGTGGTTTTGAATAAGGAATCCACTTCAAATGATGAGTTAATAAACAAATCCTGCAGCAATAGCTAGAAGGCTAACAACTAGGAGAGGGGAAGGTAGAGAGAAGTGGTCTACCTGTGAAGTCATAATTTTAAATTTTTAATATAAGTTCTTACCAGACTGATCAGAATTGGACAGAATTCTCTGATGCATAATGGCTTGCACCCATGTAGAGCACACTGAAAACTTAATTTGTCTCATCAAACAAAGAGGGACACAAAACCATCAACCTACTAGCATTATTTTTAATCTCCATTTACTACCTCTGATTAAGGTCTAAGAAGTTACTGGGAAGAAATAATTCATAAATGCTATATTAAGCAATAACTATGTATATATATATAAGCACTGATTGACTAACTTTTGCATTCATGCTACTTGAAATTATGATATTTCAGTATTAAGAGTGCTGTGTTGTTGTTTCATACTCTTGACATTTTGAAGTGGGATGATTTCTGGTTATAGCTTGTGTTAATTTTGAAGGTAATAAGCTTACCAATTTACCATCAAATCAAAACACCTGCTCTTCATCCATTTAAAATCCCTTAGGAGAGATATTTCTGTTGCATAAAAAAGAAAAAACAGCCCAACACTATCTCATTGTATGTTTTTCTGTTTAATACCCCGAAAGCTCAGTCCAGATATATAGTTACTACAGAACTCAGGTTTAAGTCATTAAAGTTTCCACAAATTATTTTAGCATTCCCTAAAGTAATTTATATTCAGAAGAGAGGTCAGTCTTTGCTTTGAAATGGATGTATCTTATTCTTAAAAAGAAATACCATGCAATATTTGGGAGCAAGTAAAATAATGCTTTCAGAGCAGAAACACAGTTATCTATGTTATTTATCTTTCCTATTCAGTAGCTTACACATATAAATGTACACATAATCACATAAGTCTCTCTCCCCTAAATGCCACTGGAGAATTTTAATACTGGAATGACTGGAATGAAAATTCATTTCTGATTGAGTGTAACATTTTTCTTTTTGCCACTTTATTTTTTTTTTTTTTTTTTGCATGGCAGGGAACAAGGGAACAGAGAAATTAAAAGGTTTCTGCACAAAGTCTTGGAATCTGATAGAGATTGATAGCTTCTGCAGAGAGATATAAGATAAGGAAAGCAGACTTAGAAAACCAACACATAAGGAGAGCTGCCTAGCAGCTGTAAAATCGAAACTGTTCCATCAAGCTAACACTGGGACAAGGAGATGAATGCTAATAAAAACAGTGGAACAGTAGCAATGTTTCACTGTACAATATGAGCATTACACACGAACCCTCAACACCTTGAATGTTCTAGGACATGAAAGGATTTGGCTATAATGAGGAGAACACAATTAGGGCTTTTTACACTCAGCCAGATGCAAAATCACTATATTGCTTTCCCAGTTATCGCTCATGAGACACCTTGTCCAAAACTACTAGACCTCCTATAATATTTCTTCTGATTTCAAAAGCTGCTACATCAAGACCCACATCGCCTATCTAAATCCTCTTTTTGGAGTTCGTGTAAGCATTGAAAATAAATAGTCACAAATATTGCCAAGGCTTATTCTGTGTGTTCATCTTAGTAAAGACATTGAAGCTCTAGTTAAGTCAAAAAAACCTTTGTTCCTTCTTATTAGAAAGAGGGGGGAATGAGAGAACTGGTAGAAAAATCCATCATTTTTTTACTGGACATGTGGCAGAGGAATGTTTGAATACAATAGATGGAGTTGAAACTTTAGGGAAATTTTCTTTTACTTAGAAATGCATTATCGTTTAATTGCACCGTGTTAAAACTGTTTACTGTTTGTCTCATTTTCAGATCATTAAAATTAGGCTACAAGCTATTCTATGGTGGTTTTTTTTCATTTTATTTTGAGAAGGAAGCCATTACAAATGGTAAGCTGTGAAAGTACAGGGTGAGAAGTGAAAACCTAACCTGACTGGGGATCCCATTTATATTTATGGTATTAATACAGAGATGTTTTTTGACAAAATCAGTTCAATTGCTAAAGTGTGAAAAGTTTCTAAAGAGCAACTGGAGGGATTTTTGGGATTTAGCAGCAGGAAAACATATGGAAGAACTGCCACTTTATAGTATATCGAAATGTAAAAAAATGTTTAAAAAAAATAAAATTGCAGTTTCACTGTTCTTATTCCTTTTACTCAGAGGTCCTTGTCTCATACTGTCTATCTGATCTTTCCTTGTGATGAGCTGACACTCCCTTGTTTTCCTTTGAAATTCCTCTTTCCAATATCTTTGGCCTCCATCTGCTCTCGTTTGCTTTTGACTTGACATCTGAAGGGCTTTGCACTCTCAGAAGACCAGTGCTATTGATGCCTGAGCCTCTGGATCTTCATGGATCTTCTTTCATCAGTATCAGAATATAATTTTCAGTCTCCCAGCAAGTGACCTTTATTTATTCTCACATATCAGCTTTGATGATATTTAAGTTTTTAATGAAAAAAATTTGCAGTTTAACCTGTCTCAAAATGCTTTCTATAAATTATTGATTATTTTTACATAGAAATTAATCAACTCTGCATATTTTTCCTTCTAAATTGTCATGATATATAAGAGTCAGGCTCAGTACATTTGTTATGAAGTGGGCAGTTAAATTATATATAAAACACACATCCCTAAAAGGGATCAATAAGCTCTCTATGGTTAATGTTTGCCTACTGATTCAGTAAATTTTGGAATATAAAATAAGTCTTTGGGAGCTGATGAGCTTTTTAGGTGGGGGCTCTTTAGCTGGGTTCTGTGTCTGAGTTTCATTTTCAGAGAACTACCTTCACACACCTTGAATCCCACTCCTTTGAAGTGAGTCAACAAAGTAATTTCCTAAGAGGGGAAAAAATTCCAAAACGAAGATGGAAATATGGATGCCTGACAGGCAGACTGCACAAATCATGTATTTAATTTTAGCTTTACATACTGGAAGAAAACTATTGGCTTCAAGATCTCCTGTAAACCAGAGTTTCTGTGACTTTTTGAGTTGGAAAAGGAACTATTTCATTAATAGGTGAGCAAGCAGCATTTCAGGTCACTGTGATAGAGTTGCATTCAGCTGTGGTGGAGCAGTGCATGGCCAAGGGTGCCAGCACCATGTGGTGTACAAATAACAGATTGAGTAGTGATGCTGTAGGAAGTCCACTCAAATCAGCGTATTGTCAGATACTCAGGCTTTTCCAGCCTGATCTACCCCTCTTTCTGCAAACTCAGAGGAAGTCTACTCTGAAATTTGGTCTGGTTTCTGGGCTACATGAGTAAATAATAAGCTGTGGCAGACTTGCTCTTTACATTGATGAGAGGGCTGCAACTGACAGAATTTGAAGCTTTCTGTAAGGCACTCCCTAGTTCAAAACCTACCAAGAAATGCACCGCAGTGAAAAGCCTGATTTTTGAAAGAAGGCTTTTTTCAAGGGTGTCACTGGTGTTTCCTTCATAATACAAATTTTCTCGATGCCCCAGAAAGTCATTAGAATGCTTTTAGAAAGCTCAAGAAAAATAGTGTTGACAGGTACAAGGTAGTGCTGAGAAGGGGTTGGAATTAACACCAGGAAAAATGGATATTTGGCAGGTCCAGCATAAATTGTCACATATCAATTATTAAAATAAATTGTCACAATCAAATATCAAATTAATTTCCTAAGGTGTTCATAGTTCTCAGTAACCTCTAAAATCAGGTAGAGCAGGAGTATGATGAAAGGGGAAAGAATCTGAGCAGAAAAAGCAGAAATAAGGGTCAATAGGAAGGCTATGCTTGTTAGCATATATGATGGAAACATGATATCAGTAAAAGATCCAGTGATCAGTCTGAGGAAATGGAAAGAAATAGGAAACCATACTTCTAATGTCTTTGAGAATATCTGATCAGCTTAGATATGGATGTTGATGTATTTGGCATTTTGTAAAAAATCTTTTCTGGATCTCATTGCATGGCTTGCACAGCAGACAGCAGATACAGCATGCCAATAGAATTAGAGACTGAGTATCAGTGAAACCAAATCTTCATTTTTCAACAACATCCAGCTATCTCTGTGTGGAAAATGCTGGTAGCTTGCTATAATACCCCAGGGAGCTAGATCCAAGAACTTTTGATGATCATTCTGCTACAAACCTTTTATTTTTCACCGAGAGCTGTCAGGGCTGCAAATTGAATTCTCAGCTGAAGTCCACAAATATTGACTGTAGACTTGGTTTGCCAACATAAACCAAACCAGATTGTTACAGCAGATTTAAGATGTTCTCTTTCATAGCACTCATTTCAAGTATCTGACTTAAAATATCTAACCACTTAACAGTTTGGAGATATGCATGTACAGAAATAGTGTGATATGTGTACTTTTTACAGTTGCTTAATAAATCCTTATAGGATTAAATTTGCATAATACTCTTCTGTTTTTAATTTATGATTTGTGAATTTTCTTTACAAGATACTTCTTTTTGCTATAGTCAAAAACACAGGCAAGATTTCAGATTTAAAACTGAATTTAGAAAAGTCTATTTTATTACCCCTATCATAACACAGTTGCAGCTAACCTTAGGTCAGAATTTCTCTTGGAGAGCAGTCAGAAAATAGGTATAAACTTTTCACAGTTCACTTAAAACTTTATAAAGTATTCTACACAACACAGCATGGTATATTAGGCCTTTTAAATTAGTTTTCTGTTCTGTTTTATTATTTGGCCATATGTTTTGGGTCAACACTACAGCATCATGCAGTTGATTTTACTTTTTAATAAAGTTGAGAATGTAGATTTTTATTGTTCACTTGTAAAATGTGTTGTATAAACAACATGCTATAAGCACAACTGACCGACAATTATTCTTTTGGAGCTCAGTGTGGAACACAGTAACTGCACCATCATTATTATGCACTTTGGTCCAAAGCCATTCAGAAGGTCATTTCAAATATTGTTTCCCACTGTGCCTTACATACCTTACTGAAAAATAATCTTGGGTTCCCACCACTGCTATGAAGTTGTCTGCTTTAGACTTCACTAAGTTACCATGTCACATAAATTTAAAAGTGTGACCTAGGGAATGACTATTTCCCTGCCTAGAGTATTTTGATACATTACCTTCTCTGTAATAGGAGTTTGGAACCCAGTCCAATACTAAAGGAAAGTTTAAATGTCCTGAATATGAACCAAGCTAGCAAAATTCTACTGCTCAACCTCACTTTAGCTTCATTCAAAAGTTGTTGTCCTAGAAGCAGATCTCGGCCACAGGGTCCAATCCAATCCATTGGCCACTACATCAATGCTAAGACTCTCGTTTATGCCCTGGATTCTGTACCAGTTGATAAAGCTCCAAGTTAAAGTACATTGGTGAAATCTGCATTGTGTCATGAGTGAGGTCTCAACTGGATTAATTTCAATTTGAATGAGATCAAGGACTCTGATAGCATTCCAGATATAATTAATCATGCTCTCTTGACTCAGAACTCAGTACTCTGCAAGCCTGCCTACTTCATTCTTTGTCTGTTCTCACAAGCTCCACAGAGGAATTCTTGCAAAGAGGAATTTGTATCAACTCCCCACAAAATGATCCAAAATAATTTCTGCTTTTCAGAATTTATGGATGATTAAGGGCTAAAGATAGAATGTTTCCAAATACAAGAGAAGTAGGAAAAATATTGCATGATGATGCAAGAGTGATGGAGCAGCTTTGATGGAAACTGTGTTAGGGTCAACACACCAGAGTACTTTTCAATACCCAATATGAGGCTCAAGTAATCTAAGTAACTGGGAGACATAAAGGGCAGAACATGGATGGACCTCTGTTAGAGAGCAAACTGATGGTGGGAAATTTTGGTTGTTCCAATGTTGAAGGGATAAAGAGTGGATTTTGTGTAAATTGGACACTTTTATTCAGTGTTATGATGATGTTATTTTGATTTTGGTGTGGCAAATTCTTTTTTGTTGATTATGAAGATTGTGCAATAAATATGGCTTTAATGGTAAATATTAGAAGTGTCATTCAAAGAGGCTAGACATGGAATATATTGAGGTTGCATGGTAAGGTTTTGGTGGCAGAAGTGTTGCAGGGGTGGCTTATATGAGAAGCTGCAAGAAGCTTCCCTTGTGTCCCATAAAACCAGTACCAGCTGACTCCAAAATGGGCTCACCACTAGCCAAGCAGCAACACTGATAGTGCCTCTCAGATAACATAGTTAATATGTAGGGATGGATACAGGCCCCTATAGTGCAAGAGAACTGCCACAGCACTCAGAAAAAGCGTACTGAAAAGGTTTATTCTGAAAGAATTTGAAGCTTGGAAGTTGTTTCACGTTGCCTTCTTTTTTATTTTATCTCGCAATAAACATCAAAACTAGATTACTCTTATCTGGTCCAGTACAGCAATCCATTAATTCTCATTGTGCCTTCTTTGTGGACAAAACTTCCAAGGAACATGATACTAAGGAAAAGCCATCCATGAAAAAAATAATGGATCACTCTAATTTTTTATTTTAATCAAACTATAATAGAAGAGATAAAGGTCATCCAGTCCAAACCACTTGCAATGAGTAGGGACATCTTCAACTAGTCCAGGTTTTTCAAAGTCCCATTCGACCTCACACTGAAAAGACAGGGCACCACCTCTCTGGAAAACCCATTACAATGTTTCACCACTCCCATTGTAAAAAAGCTTTTCTTCCTGTTTAATCCAAATCTACTATCTTTTAGCTTTAAAACATTGCCCCTTGTCCTTCTGTTTCAGGCGCTGTTAAAAAGTCTGTTCCCATCTTTCTTTCTAGCCCCCTTCAAGTCTTGAGAGGCCACAAAAGCGTGTGTCTGGAGCCTTCTGCTGTCTGAACAACCACAACTCTCAGTCTTTTCCTCATAGGAGAGGTGTTTCTGATCATTTTTGTTGCCCTGCTCTGGACTCGATCCAATAGGTCCATGTCTTGTGAGGAGGACCCCAGAGCAGGACACAGTACTCCAGATGACATCAAAGTGGAGCAGAGGGGGAATATCACGTCCCTCAAGCATGGAGGCAATAATTTCATCTCAGTATTTTAGATGCCAAAAGTTAATCCTGTGACAAACCTGGAAAAAAATCAGGAGAACAAGGACATTCCACTTCACATCTCATATTTGACATATTGTTTTCAGTCTGATACAATAAGTACTTGAATAAAGAGCAGGGTTGTCATTCAGCTGGGGCTTTAAAACAGATTTTTTACTTTTGTAAATATATCTCATAACACTGAGTTTCATTTTTGTCTGGCAGAGGAAAGAATATTAATAGATAACTGCAAGATTGAATCTATTTGTACTGACCCTAGAGGTTTTTCTAGTGTTGTAAACCATTTAAACTGCAGGTTTGTACCTTAAAGCAGAGGCTTTTAAGAAACGCAGACTTTTGTGTTCAATCCAAATTTGTAATGCATACTGTTAACATTGTCTCTTATAATCAAATTTTGGAGAACCATACAGAAGAATGCTTAACTTTGGGTTGGATTTTTGGAAGTGGGGAGAGGGGGGACCGGGGTATGAGTTTTCAGCGCTTCTCTTTGCACTGTTACTGTTTCCCCATTTTCATGATCACATATTGGGAGTTCTTTGCAAGCTATTTCAAAATTGTTCACACTATTCATGCAGTTCATTGAAAGGTGTTGACACCATTGCATTAGGAAATTGAACTCATATGTTTAAGTAGGAAAGTTTATAATGGCCTAAATCTTGTTGGGATAAAGAAAAAACCAATTTATAGTGGCCAATACCTACTGGCTGGTACCAAGGGTCATTGACCCCTGTTTCTTTCAGAAACCTTAAGAAAATCAATAGTAGTAAACATGCAGCAGCAAAGTGCTCTTCTCTTGTGGTTTTCTCCTAAGCAAGGCTGAGACATGTAAGATCATAAGACTCTTTAAGTTACACAAGTATTCATAATCCCCCACATCTCATTCAAATAAAGTCTTTAGAACCACCTGATGCTCCCTGGTCATCTGTCACTACAAATAAATTGACTGTAACCATAAAAAACTAAAACTGAACAGAACTAGTTTTTTATTATGAGAAGACTGGATAATAGACTGGATAATTCTACAGTGTAGCAAATAAATGTATACACCTTCTCTCTCCTGAAAGGCAGCAGAGACTAAATGAAACACTGGACAAAATATTTCAGTTGTGGATAAAATAACAAACCTAATGCTGTAAGCACTGCACTTCTCAAGTTACTCTGTAAAATTCAGAACATGATGAATATTATTTGTACATAGTACCATGAAAACAATACTTATTAAATCAAAGCAAACAGATTTGGATTCTAATGTAAAAGAGTACATTCAGAGAAAGTTGACTTGCTCAGCTGTTTTCTAAATAATTAAATTAGCAAAACAAAGGTGTGATGGGAGGAAATATCTTTACACGAAAGAAAATCCAACACATAAAAGAAAACATTTCTTTAGAGAGAATAAAAATTAAATTATATTTATTTTCTGATTCCAATGTTTTAGAGCACATATTATAAGAACTTAAGTTTAATTTACTAAGTTTGAAGGAATTACCTTACTGCTTCAATCATAGTTCAATAAATGTGGATTTAAATCCAGTCTAAATATGAACTGCAGACACTATGAAACTAAATGATACCTAGGGTTTAGAATTAATTTCTATTTCCAACTGTTTCTGTCTAATTAAAGTGAATTTTCAATCCTGTGAGATCACTAGGATCAGAAACAATTGTCAAGAACACCCGTAAACCCAAAGAATTAGACAGGTTGTCTACAATTTTGCAGTTCCCTGCAAAGAACATCAAATGCCTATATTTATATTTGTAAGAAAAGCCAAATAGTGTAAGATCAAAGGTCTGTCTAACTGAGTAACCTCTTTCTAACACTGTCCCAAGTCAGAAGTGTAAGTAATGGAAGAACACTAGAATGGGGCAAACAGAATGTGATACTTTAGAAAAAAAACAGGGGCCCCACCGTTTTCTGTTAAGGATCTTGCTGGGATAGAGTTAATTTTTCTATTTGTGAATTATTTTCCATAAATTAAATTTCTCTTCTCTCGAGTCCATATAGAATTCTAGAGTCTATAACAGACTCTATGGCAGGAAGAAGAGTCCTTTTCTCTTGTCAGTTTTGAACTACTCCCCTGCTATGTTTATCAAGTACATTATAGAGGTTTTTTTCAGCAGAAGTAGACAATAAATTACTTTTCTCGTTGCCTATGCCATCCAAGAGTTTAATCGTCTTTCAGGTTCCCTTCTGGACACACAGCTGCTTGTTTATCTTCATAATAACCCCTGAGGAAGCTACCCTTGACCTACCCTTGATCACCTTCCATTGCATCTACAGCATTTTGATTCCAACAGTTAAGGCAGATTTGGAGAAAGTTCCCTGTTTGTACCACTCACTCCACACTGAACAATTTTGACGCATAAGAACCAGATTTTTTCCAGACAAAAACAATCAACCTGAACAGGTTTGCAACAAGCAGAAAGCTTTTAATTGTTTGCACAGTAGACATATTTGGCTGTAAGAAAAATTCCCGAGCTATCTACAGTGTAGGTGCAGAGCCCTGAGCACTAGCTGCTCTTCTCAGTTAGTGCAGCTGTGTGCCTCATCTCCTCCCTCTGAAACTTTTTAAACTCTAATACAGTGTTTTGGAGATGCAAGAAGCTAAGTTACAGTCAGTATTGAAGAAAATGGTGTGCATTTTAGCAGCTTAATAACTTCCACTGTCCATTTCTTAATAATTTGTAACATGCTGGCTTTTTGACTGCTACTAAGCTTTAGGTTGACCTTTCCATGTAGCTATCTCCTAACAGCCTGTACTCTGGTTGAAATCTACTACTTCTTACAGTAATTCTGACTTCCTCTGAAAATTTTACTTAAGGGAAGAGCATCAATATGGGCTACAACAGACCCAAATGCACTAAGTTAATAATGATTCTAATCCCCAGGAAAAATGTCAGATGACTGTGAATAGATGGAATATGCTTTTTTCAGTCACACCTTAGTTTCCTTCTGCTTTAAAACAAGGATCTAACATCCCACAGAAAAGGCTATCCTTGCTCCCTGCACTAGTCCACAGGTTCTCCTTGCTAAGTAATCTTTTAATTGCAATTCTATATTAGATTTATAGGCCATTTTGCATCGAAGAAATAAAACAAGGAGCCAGAACACCATGCCACCAGATATCCAATGTGAGCGTGTTACAGATGACCATCTTTGGAAGGGTTGAGGAAGGAACAGCATATATAAAAATATGGCTATATAATATGCTTCTAGTTGTATTTTCTTTTTACCAATTAATAATAAATCTATTCAATACACTTAGGCAGTATTGAAGGGAAGAAAAAATAGTTTTTGAATCTCCTCCTATTTTTCCTTGCAGCAAGTACTTTTTGAACTATGATAATGAAATTCCCTGGATAAATCAGCAGTGGCAGCTGCCTGGTGGCTGTGCAGGCTACAACTCCTATCAGGTGTCCTCAGATCCCAAAAGGACAAAGCCCTGAGCAAGCTGGCATGACCCCATGCCTGACTCTGTTGCCTGCACCCTACAAGGCTTCATTTTTCAAGTGTATAATCTTATGCATATTAAAAGCAAGTTGAGATGAAATTGTGACACCATGCTCCTCCACATCCAGAGAAATGAGGTAAAGAGTGGAACTCCTTTTTGCAAAGTGGGTAAGATTCCAGCAACTCTTTTAGAAATCATTGTATCATAGAATAGCTTTTGCTGGAAGGAACCCCTTTGATCGTGTTCCTGTCCCTGCTCTGAACCTGATTCAGCAAGTCTCTGTCCTTCCCATCTGTAGAGCCTCAGAGCTGGGTGGTGGCGTCTGACCAGAGCAGAACAGAAGGGCAGGATCCCCTCCCTTGCTCAGTTGGACAGGCTGCTTTGGATGCAGCCCAGGATGTGGCCGGCTTTATGGGCTGCCAGTTCACATTGCCAGGTCATGTCAAACTTTCATCCACCAACACCCACGAGTCCTTCCCCTTAGACCTGCTCCCAGTCACATTCACCATCTATCTGTATTTGCTCTTGGGGGTGCCCCAAACCATGTACAGAGCCTTACACATGGCCTTGTTGAAGTTAAGATTTCATTAAGTTTGCACAGTGCCATCTTTCAAGACTGTCAAGTTCCCTGTGGACAGCAATTCTTCCTGCACCACCCAGCTCTGTGTTGTTGGCAAACTTGCTGAGGGTGTTCTCAATCTCACTCTCCCTGTCAGTGACAAAGATGTTTAGCAGTGCTGGTCCAATTCTGACCCCTGAGAAATGCCACTCTTTATTGCTCTACTCTTAGACACCGAGCTGCTGATCACACCTCTTTGAGTGCAACCCTGCAGCCAAGCCTTTATCCATAAAATTTGTGTTTCTCCAGTCTGGAGAGAAGGTTGATGTGTGGGATAGTGTCAAACTCTCTGCGCAAGTCCCGGTAGCTGATGTCAGTCTCTCTTGCCTCATTCAACACCTCTGTAACCCCATCACAGAAGGCCACTAAATTTGTCAGGCACAATTTGCCGTTTAGGAAAGAGTGTTGATTGTCACCACTCGCATGTTGTAAATCAGTATTTTGACATATGCCCTGCAAATATGTCACAAAAGAAAAATCAGCTTTCTTAGGCTTATCTTTTTATCCTTTGATCATCTTAGAGTTCACCATATCCCAGCTCTTCTGTTCTGTCTTCTTTCTCAGTAATTGTTTCTCATAGTCACTCACTAGAGGATGAACTTTAAAAAAACAATTCAGCATGGGCTAACAATGCAATGAAACAACAAAACAGTGAGTGAATTTAATATCAAAAGCAAATATAAAAGATTTTCTTTGCACTGGTTATGTTCCTTTCTACCTTAATTCTGCCCTAACAATATGGAATTGATAGTGTTGCCACAGGCACTTCTATTACCAAGTTAAATTTTCCTCTTTCATTAACAATCATACCCTCATCTTATCTCAAAAAAAGATCAATTCTCTTTTATGCCTTACTGTTATCCTTTCATTTCCAAATTCATAAATGTATTGAGCTGTAAGTTTTCCTAGCTGATTTCTAACTTTTCTCCAAACTCAGGCTTTAAAAATTATTTTTTTAAATTAACTGTTTGCTGTTTCTCTTTTTCAGTACACAGTTTGGAGAGAAGAAGAGTGACTGAGAAGGCAGAGGTGCATTGAAGATTGAACTCTTTTCTTACTGATTGTGTTTGTTTTCTGACTGTGATCAAAATCACACTACAAAATCAAGACTAAGTTAAAGTGACAGATGTAAGGGGGTTTGTTTTTAGCTTTTACTGCACTTCTATAGGGCAGAAAATGAAGATAATGGGCACCTAAATAAGCCACAAAGGAGCAGAATTAAATTCTCTGTAATGTAGTTCTAACATTACTATGTCACTATAATAAGATTAGCCTTGACTGTGTAGCTTATCTAACAATGTTTAAAAGCCTTTGGTGTACAATTAATTTGTGCTAGATAATGTTTTAAAAATCATGTCCCAAATTCCTCCCTGACATTACTTCATACTTCATTACTGGTTTCAGCAGAAGGACACAAGGGATTAATTTGGTACTAGCAATTTACTTTATAAAGTTCTTATTACCTTTGATATTTTCAGGTGTTATGGCATTTTGAATGCTTCTGATAATTAGAAGACAAAAATATTATAAGTATAGTGCTGCACATATTTTTGCTGTTACATTCAGAACAAGGTCAACATCTAAATGACAGACAGGGAGCTAGAGTTTACTTAGGTTCATGGTCACTTGCTATGAGAGTGAGGAAATTTACTTCATCTATTGCCTCAGTGCAGGACTTCTTTACACAACACTGAAATAAATTGAGGTAGTCACTAAATGGAGACCAAAGGCATAAAATATCTTCAAAAAGTCATAAACCAAATTCATTAAGGACAAATCCATCTGCAATTTTTTCCACAACAATGACCTGAATGTACTATCCAGCTTACAAAATCCTGAACTTGATGCCTGACACAAAATATAACAAAGGCTTAGTTTTTCCATGTGTGCTGTTTCTTATATTCCTTCTTACACTGTTAGAGATACTCTAGCAAGACAGACAAAATACTTCTTTCACCTCTCAGATACAGTCAGTGTCTATGTATTACATATGTAAACAATACATTATATGCTTGCATGTGAATTCAAAATCAACAAATATACCATTTTAAGAGAGTCATTAAAGCACTTACTCCTATACTTGGCCATATCTAACCAGTTTGGGGGCTGAGGTGAATGATGGCAATTGTCCAGTTCTTATTTTTCAGCTAGCTTCTAGATATGGAAGGAGAGCACAGTATTTTCTACTCAGCCCAGTTACATGTTGTCAACTAATCAAAATGCAAAGAAATGTGAAACCTCAACATTGCTTACTTGTTCTTGCAGCAGGGAACATCTTGTCAATCCCACCGGCACTGCTTTTTAAATAGTTCACTGACAGTGAATTTCATCATACAGAGCAGTGTTGGTTTCCATGTGATTAAGGCACTCAGATCCAAAAAGATCCATTTAGTGGTGTCAAAGCTCGTGGAATTATTTTCTTTTGTGCTGTTTTTATTAGGGAGCTGCAGCTGGTTGAGATTTAATGGAAAGAAAATAAATTTGTGACCTAATAATAGTACATGGACACTTGCAAATACACAAGGGAAGAATAAAAAATATTAAACTCAGTTAATTTATTCTTAGCATAACTTGTAAGAAAAGTTTGAAGAGAACCCAGCAAGGTGTTGTCAGTGCAGCAGTTTCAGAGAAATGTGATCAACAGTAAGGAGTTGCATGGTTCAGCCTGCCCATGGCCAGCAGAACAGTGAAAGTAGTGTGGGAGGAGTTTAAAAAGGACCCATCAGGATTCCCACTTGCAAAATTAAAGCACTAATGTATTTATAGACTCTTTGGCCTTTGAATAAATGTGTCATCTTCCCCACAACAGCTCAAACACAGCACAAGTAGAAGTTGCACTTGGGTGTCAGGTGGAACCTCACTTGGATCCTGTACTACACTCATTTTTTTTATTATTTCCTTGAGATAGTTGCATTTGCCCACCAAATCCAAAAAAGGTTTTCATTTCAATTGTCATAGTAGACCACTGTCATTGCCTCCAAATCATGAGACTCAGAGGTTCTGCAAGTATCCAATTATTTTTGTTGGAGCCAAAGTATTTTTGCTTTTGTTGCCTATACTATGTATGGCTCGGCATCAGAACAGTAACGATCATCATATAACATGTTAAATTTTACCTATTATAAGATTTACAATGCACAAAAATACAACCAAGGCCAAATAATTTTTAATTTTTCCTCACAAAGACGGCCCGTGTATATTCTGATTACTAGTGATAGGCCAGTAAACACTAAATACCTTTAATCAGAAAAAAATTATGGTTAATATCCAGGACTCCAACTGAAATGTGTGCTGTATTTTTTTGTTGCTCAAAATGAAATATTTTACACAACATGATATACAGTAATGCTCATGTTGTTGCAGTCTTTAGTAGAAATGTCAAGTGAGTTGCTTGAGCATGTTCCTGCTGTTTGAGATTGGAAGCACGGGTCATTAATGTTTCATTGGTGCCTTTCATACCGTACCCTTTATACAAAAGGTTTTCAAAGAAGCTGGATATAAAGCTGGCTGGCCTCCTGATTTAGCAGTACAAAGTGAGTGTTTCCTGCATAAGAATGTATTAGTGCTGCACAGGTGACAGGATCTAAAATTCCAGACAGTGTGAGACAGTTGAAGAAACAAAGTGCCAGGGGGCTATTATACATGAAAGTGACATAATAAAAAAAGTTATGCTCACGGCAGAAATTTGTCCTGTTGAATATAATCACTGTTTCAAACTTAAAAAGAATTATTTCAGATTTCTCTAAGCACAAATCTATAAATTTTTGCAATAATGAGTGGCAGATATTTTTCTTGACTTCCTTGTTTAGCCTTACCTGAACACATTTGGCCACTGAGGTAACATTAAAAAGGCCATATAAAGACTTGTACTCAAGCAAGCATCTATTGAGATGATTTCAGAGCATTTGGTTGGCAGTAGGGTTTTAAACTGTGCTCTTAGGTCTCAAGCAGGAGCAGTAGGAGTACTCACAGCTCCATTTGAAGAGATGTAGTGGTTACTGACTCCCCTTGGCATCTTCTGCTGGCAAGCAGGTCTGTGGAGGAGTAGGTTTTTGCCAAATTTTTCATTATTTAGAGGCTTGTACCAAGATGTTTAAGTTGTCATAGGTCCCTTGTATTCAACAAATTGTCTTGTTCCTTCATCTTATGCACAATTCCCTCCTGTTCTCCAATTATAAAGTCATTAGTATCCATATAAACAAGATGCACTGCATTACATAAAATTACAATAGCAAGGTCCTGTATGGCATTAGATAAAAGGGATTTGGAATGTGAGATTAATTACCTTAGAAATTAGATTTTTTTTAAATAACAGTTTAGGTCTGTAACAACTAAAAGCTACAATAATTTTTTTAATTACTGTTCATTTTATGTATATGAAGAAGAGACAGTGTTAGTTTCTTGATGTAAGAAAAAATTTGTGCAATAAGAAAGCAGACCTAGTCCATAAGTTCATAGTCCAAACGTCATAGTCCATAAGTTGCTGTTATATTTATTATGTACTATTTATTGATCAACTTTGAATCTTTCTGGTGCTTCAGAGAAGCAAACTTTCTGATGAATAAAGGAGCAAAATAGCAGTGAAAAAGCTTTACTCCACCTTTCCAGTTCCATTATGCAGTAGAAATACATGTTTCTCCTCAGCAGTATTTCCTTAGGCCCTTCTAACACTGCAGGACTAGAAACAAGTCTAAATAACAGAAGCTATTCATTAGCTGACTATTAAGTTCCTCCGTTTTTCAGACAACCAAGCAATGTCCAAAACCATCTACTTTCATTTGAAACAGATTTTTAATATATTCCTTTGAAAACCTGGCACTCACCTATGTTGACTGCTAGAGCACAATCCATGACCTCATGTTAGATGCTGCTTGCCGTACACTGCACCTGAAGGGAACTGACTGGAGCCAGGTTGTAGTTGCAAAAATACAGTTCATGCACAGTCCAGTTTAAATGTGCCTGCTTAAACTCAGAACTTCCTATGTTAGACCATAACAAATACAAAAGACACCTATGCAAATCAAAATTCATTATTTTCTGTGACTCAGATACTTCATTCACTGTAACTGGAAAGCACAGCTTGCACAGAGGATTCACAGCTCTGTTTTCTGTTTAAAAAAAGAGCAGTTATGAATTTTTTAGAAAAACACAGTTGTGGTTCCTCCAAGATTTATCCTGCATCTCAGCACTGCAGCACTCAGTTACAGTCAATCTTGAGTAGTGTAGGCATTAAATGAAAATATGTGCCAATCTTTTCTACCTTTCTCAAAATATAAACAAAAATATGAAGTCTAACTTATGTGAAAGGGTTTTCCACCCATTTTCTTCTTCCATTCAGCATCTCTCTGCATTCTAGCAAATAGAAGCATTTGCTAACTGAAAGTAGAGAAGTATGAGTACTTGTACGAGTAAGAGATGTCTGGTTCTGTTGATATTTGACTGGTAGTAGGCTGACATATCTTCCAAAACCTTCTCTGAGGACTTTTCAAGGATTCTAGGCTACGGTTTCATGTAAAATATAGTCTGAGTGTCACCATTTGATAAGTCATAAGTTGCTGAGATACTATAAAAGAGGAGCTCTATTTTCTCCTCTGGCTGTGTTTTGTTGGTTTTATTTTTTAAAGTAGGGGGTTGCTGAATTCACATCCTGGTTACTAGTTTTGATGTTTCCATAACTAATCTTAGAGAACATTTTCCTGAAAAGTGTGATCTATATTTAGTTCTGTTACCTGGAATAAGAATCATGGATACTTAGTATGAAGAGAGAGTTGTTTGTATAGACTTTGCTAGGTCAAGATGATATGTTACAATAAACAGACAAGAACACTATGCATACTTTACTTGAATAATCATCAACCAGAATCTTTGGTTGCTTCCTAAATAACAAAAAAAAAAAAAAAAAAAAAACAAAAAAACCCCAAAAACAACAACAACAAAAAAAAATACTATTTGTTTATTCCTCTCATATTGAAAAATTAGGCAATTCCATCTAAGGGATTCTTGAGGGGACACCTTATAAAGTGAATCTGGCTTTCTGGGGTTTTTTTACTTTGCTTTTTATGCTTTTCTCATTTGGCTTGTAGAATATTACAATTTCTGGCATGCACACCAGATGGGCAGTAGGAAATAAATGGATAAATAAAATCTTAAATGTCTGGAGCCTTTAAATTGATTACTATGTTAGTTAAATACCAAATGACTAATTTGCATGTGCACATTTCAACTGAGCAGAATTTATTTTATTTAAAGATCTGACATATAATCGAGTTTTGTTTGTCATACCCTTTGACGCCCAGCTCTTTACATAAACCTAGCTTTAAATAACGCATGCAGCTGGTGAAAACAAGTCTGTGGTAATAACATAGTTACCTTGTATTCCTTCCCAATTCAGAAATAGCTCATGCTGCCTGCATGATTAACAGATATGCTGGGATATTAGATGTCACAAGGAAAAATATCTGTTCTGTCAACATTCATAGTAGAATTATAGATAATTTCCTACTGCGCAGTATAGCACAAGTGAAGCAGATCTGCCTTGTGAATACATGTGTGGGAGGATGTGCTAAAGCCCTGTCACCCTTAAAATCAGGTCCTTTTCCCATCAATCTCTCTTTATTTCTGAAAAACTTCAGTGTTGAGAACTATCTTCTTTATCATGTGTATATAAACTTCCACTCAGGGGACAATGTAGGGCTTTTCTGCATCCACCAGCACACATGACTAGCTGCAAAGGTGCAGCAAGCACCTTCTTTTACAGCTGACTTCCTGCTGGAAGCAGGATACAGTGACTCTATTTAGAGGTGCAGTGTTGTACCAGCATATTATTATGCATTATTCCTCCATTTAATTCAGCTTAATCCTTAACCAGAGCAAACACTCACTAATCTACAGCAGCACAGGAAAAATCACTACTGATGTGTTTTCAATATTCTGGTGCTACAATGCTGAGTGCTGGGTCGCTGTAGCACCCATGCTGGCAGTAGTCAAAGATTTGCCAACGAACCTGTGTGCCTATTTCTGCATCCCCAGACCTAGTGCCATGCTTTCCACAGCTGCTGAGGTTTGCAGTGGGCTTTAATTTCTGATAAGCCCTCAGGCAGTTGGACTGAATGATCATTATAAGTTCCTCCATACTGAAATAGTCTTTCGTTTCCCTTGTCCTCTTTCTTCTTTCCTTTCCCCCTTCCTTTTCCCTTCCCTCTTTCCTCTTCTCTTTCCTTTCCCCTTTCTTTTTTCCTATTTCCCCTTTCCTTTTTCCTCTTTCCCCTTTCCTTTTTCCTCTTTCCTTTCCCCTTTACCCTCCTCTCTCCTTCCCTCCCTTTCCTTTTCTCTTTTTCTTTTTCTTTTTCTTTTTCTTTTTCTTTTTCTTTTTCTTTTTCTTTTTCTTTTTCTTTTTCTTTTTCTTTTTCTTTTTCTTTTTCTTTTCCATTCCATTCCATTCTCATGTTTTGCAGGGCTGGCAGTCCATCAATATCACTATTTAACTTTTCCAGAAGTAAGCTGGTGAGCTGTAGTGATATCCTACAGGCAATCAGAAATTAAACTCTGTGATGAGAGACACAGAGGCCCTTGGTCC
>VWZS01006523.1:60886-79348 GCA_013397075.1 Rhabdornis inornatus
GAGGCCCTTGGTCCCACAAGATTTCTAGTTTGTCCTGGTTTCATGTAGGCTCCTGCACCTTCATAAGCACTGTAACAGCATTCTTAAAGACACTATTGTTACACTTGATTTATTGACATTTTTTCATACAGAAACAGTGCAGATGATGGTCAAGCAAAAGATATTCTCTGGTGTGGTCTTCCACTGTTTACCTCATTTTCCCTTTTTTCAGTCAAACTAAGAAAATAAATGGTTTACTGTATTTCCAGTTCGTAGATTCCTGCTGGTTTTCCCTTTCCTTCACAAATTCATTGTTTACATTTATTCAGGGACTAGCAATAGCCACCTTTACCTCCTATTATCTTGTGTTTGCATTACAGAAAAAATTCACACTTCAACACTGAGTTCCATACAACTGCTACTTGCAGTTGTATATACTATTCGTTTAAAATAAAGAGCAGAGCCAAAACCATTATCCTGAAAAGTTACAAAGATACATTTACCTTTCCAGTTATTTGCAACTTTTTCAAAATAACAAATATTCAGCTATGAATTCTTGAGTTTGGTTGCGAATTAATCTTAGTATGTGGCAATCTTCCCATTTGAAAGTCCAGAAGGAAAGATATGTGAAAGAACTGAAGTTCTAAAATTCAAAGTTTATTTTAGCTGGAGTAAGTGTACCAAGACTCTTCAGGCTTGACAAAGCACTGGGAGAGAGAAAGAAGCAACTCATAGAAGGAAGATTCAAAGATTTTATAGCAGGATAACATCATTCTAATTTTGAAGCTTTTCTGTCCGATATAAATATATACTACAGATTATCTTGCCTCTCTTCCATAAGACCACTCCTACCTCTTCCTGTCTCATTTTTCATCCGGAGAATTGTTAAGTATCCCTGCTTATATTTAATGAATATTCTTGGCTTCTCTATGCTTTTCACTAACTGCTTTCTCATCATCATTACTTATGACTTACTTTCCTTTTAGTCCATGCACAGATACATGCTTTTAGTTGCGTCTCTGTCTTGTCTAGTCTTTGGCCAATCTCCATAAAATTATCAAAGGTCTGAAAGCTCTGCAGATGCCAAAAGCAGTTCTATGTGCTTCAGTTCTTTGTGGGGTTCTGACCTTTGATAGTGGGAAGGGAAAGGTGCCGGAATCAATTTTCATTGCCAGCTCCTGACACATTTAAACAGAATCACAGGAAGGATACAAAGACCATTTCTGAGCTATGGTTATGCTTTACTGCCTGTAGCTCTGGAAAATGCTTTGTTTAATTTCAGTTAATGCAATACTTAAACATCAGACTAGCACATTGGAAAACTCAAAGGTGGAAGTGGGAGGAGAGGGGAGGGAATGCCTCAAACACAAAGTATACCCCCAAAATAAAAAAAAAAGCTATGGTTTTGCATCAAAATTACTCCTAATCAGTCAGGTATTATGTGATAAATGAAGACAAGGTGAGAGACAGGAAACTGAAAAAAAAAATACAAGTCACCAAATAAGATCAAGAAACTGCACAAAGAACATTTGGGATTTAACTACCAAGTTCAGTAATTGAATTTAACAGGAAAATTTCAGGGTTTAGACTGTTATCACTAATCAAACAGCCATTACAAAGTATTGTTTGTGGGACTCTAAAATAGTAGAATATTTGACTTGGTTTTCTTTTAATATTTAATTTTTAGAAGTACCCAGATTGTGTTAATAAACTGCTCTCACAAATAAAAATATAAAAAAAAAACAAAAAAAGCAAACTAACAAACAAAAAAAATCAAAATAAAAGGAAAAAGAAAAATCAAGAACTTAAAAATAAAGAGAAACAAATCCATTAGTAAGCTATGAAATGCAGCATTCAATCTGACAATATTAAAAGAGGAAGCAAAATCAGTAGCCATTACACTAAAGCACAAAATTAATTAGTAGATGTCTAGATAAATAAATTTTACTTCAGGATAAGCAAGAGTACTTTTCTAAGCAAAGATTCGGCCTTAGAAATAGTTTGGGGTTTTTTGAAAGGTCAACATATTCATAAAGCTTTTCAATTGCTACAATCTGAATGTTCTAAAGACTTTTCACAAAATCGAGTCCCAAAACCTTTTGAAAAAGGATGCTGTAAACAAAAGAAGTTCAAATGACTTCAAGAGAGAATTTGCTAAGCACTTGGAAAACAGATCCACTGAGGTTTATGAAGTAGACAAATCATAGCAGGTCCAGGAAATGCTCTGCACTGTATAGAGTTGGAGGCTACGCATTCATCAGGGTGAAGTATCAGACATAATTGCCCTGGTTTTATGCTTCCTTTTACAAAAAAAGGTCAGAGAAAGTCTGTCCCTTTACAGGCCTGTAGCCTAAAGAAATATGGCTATTTCCATATTTTTGTGTTAATAGGTATTTCTTGTACTTGTCCTGTACCTCTGGCTGTGTGGCACTGTAGTGCCCTCAACAAGAAGTGACAGTACTTTGATGTTAACACACCTTTCTCTTTAAAACAGACTGGCTGCTTAATACAGATGCAAACAGTGTTTATAAGAGGGAAAAATAAGTAGGTATTTTGGGTTGCATCTAAGTTCACTGCATAGCCAGGTCTGTGATTCAAGGGGTTAAAGACAATTTTAAATTATTTTTTTAAAAACACCATAAGATTTCTTTTTCTGAAGAGTGGTGGTAATAAAACGACAAGAAAATCCCAAATAGCCCTCCAGTAGCTAAGTGGATTTTTTCCCTCCTCATGCAAAAATCAAGACACAAAAGGGTTGTCAAGCAAGGGTTGCAAATCTCACACAAATTTGGGTGAATTTACATTTTTCTTGGAGAAACTACATTATTTTTTAACACATTGGGTTTGGCTTTCCGTGGCTTCATATGGCTTTATGTACCCGTGTCTTTATGCATTCGTGCAACCAAAAGTCTGAGGTTAATTAAAAGAGACTTCAGAGACTTGCAAAGAATGGCAAAAAATATGGGAGCACAGGAAGTATTTTCCTCAATCCTTGTAGTAATTAAGGGAGACGTCAGAAGATATTATTGAGGCCAGGATATCAATACCTGTCTACAAGACTTATGTGTCTCACAAAACTAGGTTTTTTAAAACCATGGAAGAGCCTTCAAGAGACAAGGTATTTTGGATCCTGTCAAAATTTGCCCGTCCTGATGGGGAAAACGTGCCTCTGGACATAAGTGAGCAGAGCTGATCAGGAGGTTTAAAACTAGAACTGATGGTGGAAAGCGATACCAATAGGATTGCAGTAGGTAAGCCAAGGGCTGCCATGCGTCACAGTCAGCATGTGCTCATGAAGGAAAGTCCTGTTTAACAAATCTGATCTCCTTCAGGGTAAGGTCACCCAACCAAGATGAAGGGAATGTGGTGGATGTGTTTCTTTTTGGCATTTAGTGATGCTGTTGTTACTGTCCCTCAGAGCATCCTTCCGTACTGAGCAGCCACCACTGGTGTTCCTCAGGGCTCAGTCCTCACTCCTGGGCTGGTCAGTATTTTGATCCATTATCTGGATGTGGGAGTGGAATGCCCCGATAGCAAGCTTGTTGATGATATCACATTAGGAGGTGTGTTAGGGGTTGTTGACCCACTTGAGAGACAAGAGGCCTTGCAGGGGGGTCTGGATAGATTAGAGCATTGAGCAAGCATCAGTGGCATGAAATTTAACCAGTCCAAGTGCTGGAAGGCAGTAACACCTGGTACAGGTCTCATCTGGGAGAGGAGTGGCTGGAGAGCAGCTCTGCAGGAAAGGACCTGGGAATGCTGGCTGGCAGCAGGCTGAAGTGGAGCCAGCTGTGTTCCCAGGCAGCCAAGAGGGTAAGCCACACCCTGGAGCACATCAAACAAAGCATGACCAGCCAGTCAAGAGAGGGGATTGTCCTGCTGTGTTCAGCACTGGTGTGGCCTCAGCTGGGCACAGTGCTGGGCCACCACTGCAGGAGGATACCTAGGTCCTCAAAGGTTTCTATAAGAAGAAAACCAAGCTGAGGAAAGGGCTGGAAGGTATATCATCTGAGGAGAGGCTGAGGACTTTGGGCTTGTCAAATATGGAGAAAAGAAGACTGGGGATGATCTCATGACTCTGCAGCTTCCTGAGGAGAAGGATGGAGAGAGGGAAGTGCTGAGCTCTTCTCCATGAGGTTCAGTGGGAATGGCTTGAAGTTGCAACACATGAATGGGACATCAGGAGACATTTCTTTACCAAGAGAGTGGCCAAACACTGGCACAGGCTTACTCAAGAGATGGTTGATGCCCCAATATTCCCCGTGTTGAACATACTTTAACATTTGGTCAGTCCTGAAGTAGTCAGGCCGTTGGACTAGGTGATCACTCTAGGTCCCTTCCAGCTGGAACTATTCTATTCTGTTCTATTCTATTCTATTCTATTCTATTCTATTCTATTCTATTCTATTCTATTCTATTCTATTCTATTCTATTCTATTCTATTCCATTCCATTCCATTCCATTCCATTCCATCCCATTCCATTCCATTCCATTGTCAAATTATTCAACAGACAAGTATTTTACTTTTTTGTTAATTTCTGTGTTGTATGTTTACTTTCTATGTACTATATGCTGTGGCTGAAGCTTGTCATTGCCTATAAGACTGATGGTATATTGCTCTACCTTGCTAAATGTAAAATTGACTTTTGAAATGAAACAATAAAGTTAAACCATAAATATTAAAGAAGATAACTGCAGGCCTTTTTTCTTCAGTCTATGAGAAAAGCATAGCCTTCATGATGCTCTCTTTCATTACAATGGTTGCCTGGTGGCTGCTTCAGTAATAAAAATATCCAGAGATTTTTTCAGCTACAAACACAAAATAGGGAGGGAAATTATCTAAATTGAAACTCTCAGTATCTCTGGTTGATTTAAAAATTAGGATACCAATGACAGGTTTTCATCAGCTAAAGATCAGGCCGCACACGTGGATGTTATACACTGATGTTATTTCTACCTTCATCTTCCACTTTGTCAGGCTGAGGCCAGACACTAAGAATGAAGAATTATTTATCCTACTAACAGGCTACTTCAGCAAAATAATAGAAAGACTTTACCAATGAGCATCTGAGAAAAGAAGTAACTGCTGAAAAAATACCACTTAAATTCAAGGAATACCTCCTGCTTTTTTCTTACACCACTCTTATTGATGCTACTCTTCTGCCTTCCTATGAAGAAAAGTAGTTTTCTATATACTTTTAAAAATAAAATATTTTCTGCCTAAATATGCAAGTAAGGACAGATAAGGGCTGCAGAATTTGCTGCAGCATTTAGATTCTAAAATCCTTTCATTTTGGTGCCTCAAAGCTAAAGAAAATCCCACCAGATGTCTGTCTGTAACATTAGGTATGTAAACAATATTGAAAGGCAAACACCCAGAGACCAGCTAGGCATTCTTTCAGAGCGTTTGACAAGCAGAAAGGTCATGAGATTATTCTGTAAGATTAAATTGGTGGGCAGCTTAAATGAGCCCATTCATTTCACCAGACAGACAACAATGTCACGCGAAGTCATATTCCAATTCCACCTTGCAATCCTGTGCAAAAATCCAGAAAAGATAGATAAATGAGCAGGAGTAAGAAAGCAGTTGAAACTGTATGATGTGTTCCTCATCCTGCAATTCAACAGTTTATCAAATAAGTAGTACCTGTACTTAAACAGATTCATACATACATGCCTCTCTTCTGTGCCTATCTGTATTGACTTTATACCAAGCAATGTTTGTCAGCACAGGTTTCAGCTAATTCAGGAAGCAGGTGTTAATCACAATTGTTTGCTTATATAATTTTAAGTGTTTTCTTCCCTGCCGATTTCTTTTTCTTCTGTGTTTTAACTGACCATCTGCTTTCCATGGAAGGGTTGATCAAGGAATTCAGAAACTTATGTCTCACTTTTGAGCAGCATAATCTTACCTGTGAAAGCAAAATTATTTAGCAGAACTCCGTTGAACTATGTAAATTCAGTTCTGGAGAAAAAAAACTCCACTATTCCAGTATATCTGAAGGGTGTCTCAAAAAAAAAAAATTCCTGACCATCTCCTGAAGCTTAATTTTAATTTTTCTTTGTATCAGATGAAAAGGAAAGAATTTTCTTAGAAGCTAGCTGCAGGAAGATACTTACTTTAGGCATTCTCACCTTAACCCGTGAAATTTGAGAGAAGGATTTTTGGGATAACTGGAAAATACTTTCTATTTGTCCAGATATGACAACACAACTGAAGTTTTCACTTAATTCAACTTACTGTACTCAGAGTCATACATTAAATGTTCAGATAATTCCTTCAAATACATTCATTGCAAGAGAGACAGAGTAGAGAAACATCTGAGGACAGCATATGCCTCATCTGACTGGGGAGTTTTCTATGATGCTAAAACACATCCAGCTCTTCCTACATAGTATAATGCTGCAGCTTTATGCTTAGAAGAAATTTTGGATCAAAATGACTGACATTAAATTTTCATTCCTTTATTTGCCATGTAAAATCATCTGATCGGTATTTTCCTTCAAGTAGATCATTATTCTTTTCACTCTTGGAATCTAACTGAAAAACCACTGGTGGAATGCTTAATGGAATGAGAGATTATTTATAATACTTCAATAAATGTTTTCAACTGAAAGGTTTCTACATACCCTGTGATCCATATCAGTCATCAGCTGAAGTTAAAATCAAAGCAGTTCTTTGTTGTGCTTCCAACTCTTCCAACTAACAGGCTTTTTATGAATGAATGAGAGGAGAAAAAACTATAGAAATATAGTTAATTAATTTTATCGTTATCCCTTGGATGGTTTATTTAATGTTAAATGGTAAGATGTGATGCACAATGTGCATATTGGAAGAATGAAGCATAGCCTGAGGCATCCTCTAGTCTCTGAAGCATTGCTGGTCCACTGAATTTGCTTCTTTTTTGTTAAGTGTCAAAAATCACTTCATACAGCAAGCCAGATAGCATTTCAGGGTTCATTACAGCCTCAAATTGCTTCCACTTCTGGTGATCTACAGAGATTTCATTAGTCTCCCTTCATTCTATATTATCATAGAGTTATGGGTTTGGTCTTCATACCAAAGGGATACTTTCCATTTCAGAATAAAGCTTCTATTGACAATGTTTTTCTTAATGAGCCACTGCACATCAGCATCTTTTCCAGCAACAGAATCAGAAATTCCTTTCTGACCATCTGCCATGTAAATGGACCAAACCCTTTAGAGAATAAAAAATAAAGCCATGGAAAATTTGATGCATAAATCACAGAGGTACTTTTCCCTTCCCTTCCCTTCCCTTCCCTTCCCTTCCCTTCCCAAGGCCCAGGGATTCCATAAATCCAGATGTGATTCCCACCAGGCTTTCCCCAGCACTGCCTCGGGCAGGCCCTGCCTGCAGCTGCTCAGGGTTTTGTTTCTCAGGCATCTGAGTTTTTTCCAGCAAGGAGAGGAGAGACGTGCTTTGTCCAAATATCATTTAATCAAAAGAAAATCTCTTCTCATGGGAAAAAAGGAAAAACACCCCTCTGTTGAGGTGGTTTCAAGCATCCTAATGATGGCTANTTCCCTTCCCTGAACTTCCCTTCCCTTCCCTGAACTTCCCTTCCCTGAACTTCCCTTCCCTTCCCTTTCCATTTTTCCTTTCCTTTCCCATTCTTTTCCTTTTTTTGCCATGCATTTTTTTTCTTGCCTAGCCTTGCCTTGCCTTGCCTTTCCCTTGCCTTGTTTTGCATCTCTGATGAGCAGGTTGAGGACTGTCTGCTTCCAGGATTACCTTGGCTATGGATTCCAGATGGAAAACGCACAACCACAAATTCTCCAGCCTTTACAATCCTTTAAGACTGGCTTTTAGAGTCAGTCAGCCTAATAAAGTCTACTCTTGGATAACCTTATGGCTGTTTCTTCAGTGCATAATTTTGAATGCCAATGGTTTATTATTATGTTTCTCTGTTGCCAGATGAAAAATGGGAACAGTGTGAGGAGGGAATGAAGAACACAGAAAAAGCTCAGAAAAATATAAAGGATATCAGTGTGGGTATCAAAACAAAAGGATATCAAAACATTTCTTTGATTTTGAGGGACAAGACGAATGCAGACAGATCTGATCTCTTTCATACCATCTAAAAAGACGCCTCTTTTTAAGCTCCAGCCATTTTTATATTATGTCTTCAAAATGAGCCTCTTGAAACAATCCCTTAAAAATCTTAACAATATATGCCTTTAAAGGACATACAGTACAGCTACATGAAAGGCTGGTGGTGAAATATGCTACTATACAAATTGCAAGATTACACAAGAAATGTAAATATTAGAAAAAAATCAAACATAAATGAAAGCCTAAACATATCCATATAAAATTTTGAGGAAGATTTAATTACGTAATTTAGGCCAAAACTGATTTAGAATGCAAAGAATCAGAAGTATATATTAAAAGATGGATCATGATCCAGCACATCTCAAGTAGTCAAGGTTTTCTAGGACAAACAAAGTTTTGATTTTAATTCCAAATGAAAGTGTCCTGAATGTCTGCACATTGTTTTCCATTAAATAAAAAGAATATTTGATTTTTTCCAGAGCAAGAAAATTGTGTATTACTTCTAGCAAATTGTTAACTATGGTATGTGAGTACACATGCTCTTATAGGCAAATTGTTCAACATATGGGCCAAACACCCACACTCACAAATTTGCAGACAGTCCTTCACCCACAGTGAGCTCCACATCTTTCTTATTTTATCCAGGAGCCTACAAAATTATTTTAAATTCTCTTCATCAAGGAGACAGCATCATTTGCGTTAGGCTACTACTCACATAGCAATCTAACTTTGCTTTGTGTAACTTGACCAGTATAAATGGACTAATACACCTTAGGAACAAATTATCAACCTTTCTGAGAAGAAAAATTCATGAAGATAATCCACAATGCAGAACTATAAATTAACCCTGTGAATCAATTCATAGTCTCGGGAATGACCTGCTTCTCAATTATGTCATCCCTTAAACATGTATGAATTATTAATTTTATTAGAACCAGATGAGGAAGTAGTTCTTATGTAAGGTGAAATTATCGTTATTTTTTGGCTCTTAAAAATTGCTAAATATGTGAAAATTCATCAACACAGACTTGTACACTTCTCCTCATTTGTCCCAGACAATTAATACCTGGAAAGACCTTTTTTATGAAAGATTTTTAAACTGCAACATTATTTGAAGATAGGAAATAAAACAAACATTGAATTACAGTGGGTGGTCTATCATACTGAATTTCAAGCTGAAATAAACTCAGAGAAGATTTAAAAGCCCTTTTTTTGAAGCAATGGATAAATAATGCCATCCAGCAGTCAGATCTTCCTAAGACTTGAAGGAAATCAAATGGAATCACAGAATTCTTATTTAACATCTTTCCTGAACACACACACACACACACACACCCACATGCACACACGCGCACACATATTCACAGAAAGGTTCAATTTGCTCTGCAGGACATCTATTGTAATATCTGATCTCCTTTGGGTTTTCTTTCCAGTACAAACTGTTTAATAAAAAGGGATGTTATAGCAAACTTTGGATAAAGGTAGTTTTTAAATTGCATTCTTATCACAAGTCGTTTTTCCATGCCCTTAAAGAATAATGTAGCATTTTAAGTTTAATTTCAGTATAGAGTGGCTTGGATTTTAGTCCAGAGTTTAGGTTCTTTCCACACAAATGTAATGTGAAGTCCTTGGGCAACTGTGGACGGACTGTTTCTTCATCGACAAAATGGTTTAACACAAAATTGGTATTAGCAACAATTCATGACTCTATAAATATTTATATCTTAGCAATTATCAGCATCTAAGATATGTTCTACAAAACTGAAAAAAATAATTGCAATTAACAAACTATAGTGTTTCAAATTGTGCAAAGATACTCTATATAATCTAGAAAGCACAGCCACAAGGTCACAATGCTGGTGTGAGCAGATCCATGATATAAGCAAAAGCATTAGAGAAACTTGTCTCCCACTGCACTCTGGTTGTTTCCCAATTTTGTTTGCCTCTGTGTAAGTAAAAGTAACTTGGGAATACTAGTAGGCCTTCAATACAGGGCTCTCTGAGAAGAATCATGAGCAATAGCTGTGCAAGAAATTTCCATTCATGAAGAAACCAAAGAATTTTTATAAAAATTTTTATTGTAAAATCTAGATTGCAGCAGATTTTTCAGGGCTATTGCAGAAAGAAAATTGTGGCAGTAAAGCAATTAATATGACAGCTAAATTTTGAGTCTTTCAAAACCAAAAGTTACAGTGAATTTAGAAAGTGCAGCTGTGCTTGATAAAGAAATTCATAAGGACCAGCAGAAGATTCCATTCCATGCAGATGTCACAGGAATTGAACTGAATTTTAGATGTGTTATTGAAACAGTAAGTTTGAAGTAGTTATCTATATCTTATCTTATATGACATTGTCTTAATCTTATCTTATCTCATCTCTCTTGCATTTCTATTTTGTTGTTTGGGTTTTTTTAACAAGAACTAAGGCTTAACTATGGGTCACCTTGGATGACTACCAAAGAGAAATATCACATCTCTAAAACCCACATAATTCTCTAATCAGTCAGTGCCAAGGTGATTGACAGCACTGTTCCATCTGTTAGAGAAACAAAAAATAATAATAAAACAACAAATCAACATTTGATCCCTAAAATACTAAGAAAATCTAGAGGAGCAACAGATATAAAAAGTTCTATCCTTTTCTTCAACAACTGCAATATAATTTCCATTATTTCTCCAGGCTCCCATTCTGAATTCAAAGCAATTTATCTGAAGTTCAGACACTGTCAGTGTGATTTAGTTTCACTTTTATGGCAACTGCAGGTCTCTAATAAGTATGCTCCTTTCATTGATTTTGTTCCCCTTCAGCTGCTGCTGTAAATGTAATTGAAATTTTTGGGTTTTTTACCCTGACCTACCTTTCTTTTCCACTGATGGTAGAGCAATCAAAGCAGATTCCTATACCCTATTAATAAGAAATACAGTTTCTCCTGGAAGTGGACTTCCATAATAAGCATTATGGCACTGATATTAAAATATCACTATTTTGTATGTACAATTTTACAGATTTTCATGTTTTCATGAATAAGTAGCCCAATGAGCAAACAGAGTCTGAACATAACTTTTGATTTATGCACACATAATGGGATGCTATCCTCTACTTATCTAATGTGCCAAATTCACTTTAATTAATAATTTTGCAGGTATCTCATCTCATTTTAGCAGTAAAACACTGCTTTCTGCTACCTTGGAACACAGGCTGATCAATGCTCTGTGCACCAGTGTTCATGACATGGTGTTAGACGCCTACCTGCTTTCCCACCTATAGATGGCAAGGGAATGAAAACTCTTGCTGAAGGAGAGCCTAAATGAAAGAAATTAATCATGGGTTCAGTTCTGAGAATGGTCAGGTTACTCTTCTTTCCAGACAAGATATTCCACAGGCCAGTTCCCAAGAAAGGTTTTATCCTCCCCCACTGGTAAGTCTCCCAAGGTGCTCAGTGACAGGTGATCTAACCAGACCTCCCTGTCCACACATACTTTCTACAATCATTGTGCTTTTCGATTTATCAAACACTTTAATTGCCTTCCAGGAGAAACCACACTGTTCACAGTTATTTGCACCTAAGACACTGAACACAGAAAAAAAGTTTTGGCCTAGGTGCCAAGTGTAAGCAGAAGGAACAGGTGCTCCTTCTCAGCCACAAATCTAGGTTTCACAGAGAATGATCCAGAACACAAGCAGCTTTTCTGTTTGTGAGGGGTTTTTTTGTTGTTCATCTTTGCATTAGAGCAGATATTCAAACCCTTTAATCTAAAGATCCAGCTTGCAGACAATTCTTGGCAAATCTTTTGCATTTTGTCCACCTGTCCTGATGGCAGACAAGAGCTTATGACAAAGCAGCTGAGGAGCCTGCCTGGGCTCCTTGGTGGTGTGAGAATGTTGGTGAGGTGACCAAAAGAAGCAGCTCTAGTCTGTGGCAGGGCAGCGGGGGGAGCAATGCCTTTTAGCACAGAGGGGCACTGAGACCTGGTGCAAGACTTTGGACAGCCCAGTCAACACTATTCAGAAACTAAAGCCCCATGTTGCACTGTGACTTTCTCTTCACTGCTATCTGTTATGCACATCGGGTACTGCTATTGCACAGAACATTTAATTAAGCAGGTAATTCAGTTTAATAGGGTGTTAAATGGAGAGGTGTGATAGTACAATCCTGTGATAACAAAAACAAAAACAAACAAAAATTACAAAAACAAAAATTACTCTTATCAAAATCTTAGAAAAGCATTGAACAGCCTCCTAAAAAAGAGAGAAATTCTAGTATTTTCCTACTCATGCATTCCTCCTGTTTCTAAATTACTAGTGGATTTGAGGATTTTTTTACCACCAGTGGGGCTTAATATATTGATTTCAGTCTGGCCCACTCTGGGTGTTGCAGTTAATTAGCGACCTCACAGTGTGAGGACGTAAGTCTGGCGCTTCAGTCTCTGCTTCCCAGAGAGAGATGGTTATCCTTGACACAGGGCAGCTGACAATTCTGTCTTTTATTAGCCAAGCCCCAGACATCTGTGGTTCCACAATCACAATCCTTGGATGCATATATATAATGTAATCAAAGTGATAGCACATGAAGTTGCAGTGCCAGATACATTTCATTTCCACAATAGCTGTTCAACCCCCTTGCAAAATGAAAGTATTGAGAATTGTAAATTATCACCCCAAAATGTGTTTGGGAAACAAAATTTATCCAGCAAATATTTTAACACAGATAAGCTAATGGTCCCTTTGCTCTGAATCTTTGCTATAATGGATATTAATGCTTTTTGACGTCTCATTTCCAACCCTGATGAAAAAAGCCAATGAATCAGCGGATTAGACTCTGAGAGAACTAGTGACTGGAGATAATCACTGTCAGAGCACACACAATAGGGGCTGTGGTTTCCCCCAGCAGCGGAAAAAGAGTGTGATTCTCTTCCTGTTCAGTCTGCCTTTGTTCATATGCTTTTACTCATTTTCCTTCCTTAATCTCAGAATAATATCCCGTCTTGTCTGCTGCCCTAAAGGTTTGCTTAATATAGCCATAAAAAGCTGCCAGTGTATTTTAAAAGAGTCAGAATAATAAATGTTTAAAGCCATGGTGGGGAGAAAGTTATAAACAATCAGCACTGATATTTATTTAAACCTTTGTATTTAGTTTAAAGATGAAATGAAATGAAATAAAAACACTCTCTCACCAAGAACACATATTTAGATCCTGATCCTGCATGGCTACCAGTGTTGCCTCATAGCAGTCCCATTTCCTAGATTTTGAAACAGAGCTTATTTAACATTTTGTAAGACTGGGCTCTTTGATACCAACTCAGCAAGGGGTAAATCTGTCTAAGGAGCAAATCTGGTCCAGGACAGTTCACTGTAGAAACACGTAACATGAATCAGCTTCCCAGACATCAGGGAGGACACACAGAAAGCACATAGCATCATCCATAGTGCTCACATCTCCAGTGCAGAGGACAAAAGAGCTCAGCTAAATCTAGATAAGCCTTAAGCTAAAGAAAGAATCTTCCTTCTGTTAGAATGGAACATCTGCAGAGAAAAAGAACTCTATCATTGATTAGCAAATGTCTACCCCATGAGAAGTCCAATCCCCAACATTTTTCTTTCTCAAAGTAGCTGACTCTGCAAGCCTCCAAACATCTGGCTTACATGCATCACTGGCACTTTTCCAGCCTTCAGGAGAGAAAGCAAGGCAGAAACAAACTCAGACTGCTGTGAAAACAGAAACGTAGGCAAAATGAGAGGTATGTTTCTTGTGCTTTTGGGTTTTTTCCCCTTTTTACCTTTCACTATATGTTCAGCTCATTCCAAATAAAAGAACATGTAAAATACAAAAAATTAAGGAGTATCTCGCACCTTGGGTGATTTAAAAACTACCTGAACCTTAAGCACAGAGGAGAAAACTTTAGAAACCAGCACAATGTATACCTGCCAGGAGCATTCAGATTATTACATTCTCAATCAGCAATATTGCCTGGCAGATCCTTCTGCAATGCTCTATGCAATGAAATCATATCTTTCAGTATTTTTAGAAGTTTGGAGGACACTAGAAGCAAAAGTTTATTAAAAAAAAAAAACATTGTGAAATACATTTTGCCTTATAATTTGCCTCTCAATTCAATAAGGAACCTGTAAAATATTGCACATTCTTAATTTTAGGATTCATTCTATTTAGTTTATATTGTATCAATATGTTTTTTAATCTTCTTAATGCTCTGATTTCTGTAATACTAATTAGATGCCACAGGCTGTCCTGCATTCAGTATATCACAAAAAAATTATTTTCATATCAAATTAGTACCATAATAACTGATTCCCACTGTAGTTAATATATATGGTTAACAATCCCTTGATGCAAACAAATAATCAATCAATTATGATCGCTAATTCAGTGAACAGATTAAGCAGAAATCTCATCTGAGGTATATTCAGGTAAACGTAAATACAGAAAGATGTCGTAAAGCAGCTTTTTAAATACTATTTGAAGAACAAAAGGACACCTTCTGCTCTTTCTGGAAATACATCTAATATATGCTCTAATTATACTCAGGTGTAAGTAACTGGAATTTTATAGACATGAATAAAAACACATCACAAGAGAAAAATTTGTCAAAATCACAGCTCTGATGTTAATTATCCTAGCTAGATATGAGATATTTGTTGCATGGCTAAAAAGTCATGATACAGCTCGACACACATTCCCCTGGTCACCTATCTTACCTTTCTCCATCACAAGTTTCTTGAATGTCCCTCATTTATACAGTACATTCTTATAAATATATGTTGTTTGATAGAACCAAAGAGAATGTCAAAGGTATAAATTGTTTGAAACAAACTATGCATGTTAAATATACCAAAATGAGGAGAGATCAGGTTGCAGAGAGAAGGAGTGAAGGGATGGACAAAGAAAGTAAGAGCCTACAAAACTGTCCAAGCTGAGATAGACCATGGATTCACGTGGACCCACACACCATCTGTGACTGGCCATTGCCTTCCTTTCTGTATGATCACTGACAGTTTTTTCCTAACACCTTAAACCTACTCAGAAAGGCACATCAGATGCAGAGCCGTTCAACCCTGAAGGCTTAACAAGTGGTAGTCATAAACATCTGCTCTGCTGTTGTGCTTTTTCAGAGTAACCCCTGTTTGGGTAACTCCTTGTTTGGGTTGGGATAACAGTTTAGACAGGTGGAATTCTAAGGGAGGCCAGGCACAACAGGTTTCTCCCCTTTCTCAAAGGACAGCAGAGCCAATTAGAAAAGAGATGTTTGCAGAACCCCTGGAAAAGATATTAGTCATCTATAGAGCATGCAAATTGATTTTATTTCTTACTGTGAGTGACAGTTTTGCCCCATAGAAATGAGATCAAATTTTTCAATTTTCACTTTGTGTGGACATATAACACCAACATTTACTTTGAAGCTCAGGTAAGGTTGTATTTGCATAATTACAGAGAAGTGAAATTATAACCGCTGGGGTTTGTGTGACACCTATGCTATTCTATGAAATGACCTTTTTTCCAACACTTGCATATATAATAGTGCATGTTCACTTATGGAACTAAATTGTGCAAAAACAATGGATTAATTTCCAAGCTTCCTAATTTGTGTTTTGAATTTGTAAGAATGGGATAGTTATGCATTAGTCCAGATCTCATGAGAAATATTTTTTCAGCCCTGTATGGTACTTGCTATGCTTTCATGGTATAAGAATCACTAGAGGCACGTTTTAAAATATATTAACAGAAAACACTATATAGCCAAAGCTCAGTAAAAAAATAAGCTGATGTCATTTTCCAACAGCAACCCAATTTAATGCACTAAGTTCAAGGGATGGGCATTACCTAGCCAGTTACCTCTTAATTAAAATATGAACAAAGCACCCATGGTGCAATTATCTATTAGTATCATTATCTACTGCAATTATCTAATGGTATAATAGGTTATAGTACAAATACTTAAAAGCCATAATAATTAAAAATTNTTTAAAAAAAAATACTGTAACAGAAACTGCACCAAATGGATAATGTTTTGACACCTTTAGTTAAATAAGTCCTGATCTAAGTCAGCATATAACTGGCATGACCTCCTCTTTCATGGACAGGTGTCTAGGATGTAGAGAAGAAAAAAATAAAAACTTATTTAAAATAATTAAAAAGAGACAAATATTTCTTTTTGTTTTTTTGAAAGAAAGCACCAGGTGTGAAATTCCAATGCAAAACAATTGTCATAAAAATACAGAACAGCCATTTTCTTTCAAAAACCTGAATCAAGAAACCCAAGAAATACAGCCATGGGGTTGAGGTAGCTACCAGATCCTATTCACTGCTTATTTACCTAGCAGCTAATAGAGGCTCCAGTGCAGTTTAAGATCCATGCAAATGACCAACAGTATTCTCACTGTCCTGATGACTCCTCTGGGGATACACAGAGGTGTAAGCATACACCTAGGGAGGCACAATTACAAGATTAGAGCCTCTCCTGTCAGAGAACAGCACGTGACACATTTACAGTGTCAAGGGAGGAGGACAAAGCAAGTCAATATAACCAAATGGGTCTTAGTTTGTTCCATGAAATGTCATGGTACTAAGAGTTCATTCAAACCACATACTTCTACTTTATTTACTTACTTACTTTGAAAGCCCTTCTCCATACATAACGTCATCTATCTTAAGAGTCACTAGATGCTAAGTGTTTGGCTTAGAACAGCAAAAAAGCAGTATTTTACAGACTAAAACACTTCCTAACACAGTTCAGAGTTCCTTTGTTGTTTCTAATTGAAAAAAAAAAAATATTATGACCATTTTTCTTCAAATCACATTCGTTAAACATAATTGCCCAGAAAGTAAAATACAAAATAAATCTCTTCCTTACAGCCTTTACAGTCAAGTATAATGGCATATGCCATTTTTTTTCCTTTCAGTTGTACAGAATTTTCAGAACAATGAGTTATTGCTAGAGATGTTGCAAGTCAAAATTGATGTCATCTGTCTTGGTAGTAAAAAACCTTTACTTTTTTTTTTTTTTTTACAATATATTCTTCAGTAAAAAGTTACAGTGTGCATTTGATTCTATTATTATATTAATTTGTATAATATACATAATCAACTAATGCACAACTGATGATTTCCTCAACCTAAAATTGTGCTGGCCAAAAGCTTGTAGATTACGAAATTGTGTCCACTGTAGACTATGGGATAATTTGCTTAACAGTTCTTCTCAAGAGCAACTCTGTTATTCATAAAATATTCTTTAGGTAGAAAACACTGGGGTTTAGAAGCTGTGTATATCATGTTTTGAGATGTCTAACACTCTTTCATATATCTACTTGGAGGAGGAATTCAGTGTGCTTCTTCCATATTTCATAATTGTGCTAATAGATTAATCTCATTGAAGACTCCAAGTTTCTTCTTTAAATATAAAAAAAAGTTTCTTTGGAAAGAAACTTTGGAAAGAGATATACTCCTCTTTCTAGAAGTATATCTCCTCCTAGATTTATGAATTTTTTCCCCCAGATGATCACCATGAAAAAATTTCCTGTGTTTTCATATTTAAGTTGGTGTCCTCCAACAAAACAAATTTAAAAAAATTTTGCTAGAACTGAACAACTAAAATGACTTTTTTTTCCCCTAGAATTGCACAGTCTGGACAAGTTTCAGTCTTATGCTGCAAAGCAATATTACATGTATAATCTACCAAAATGGCATTTTAAAGATCTAGAGGAAATCAGATTGATTCACAGACTTTCTGTGAGTAGTGACAAGCTTCAGGGATGTTACATATGATTATTGCAAGGTGCATTAATGTTTATCTCAATATGGTAATTTCTCTTAATAAAAAAGGTAGAGTCTTTATTATATCACCAAAGATCCCATAAATTCTAATACTGAAATCACAACAGGTGGGTTTTTTTCAGGGATTACTTAAGTAATTAAGTCTGAAAACATTCAGTGTGCACTTAAGGTCCCCACAGTATTAAAAATTGAATCATCTGTCCTTGTTTACTTCTTTGCACTCAATATTCATCTTTTGGTAGTTTCAGGCTTCAAGGCATGAATGTGAAACTTCTTTTTTTTTTACTGGGAGGCTGAATGCATCTTTCTGACACATTTGGCATGCAACACATTAATACCTACCTCCCAATTAACCAATCATGGTTCTAGAGGACCTTGTGGCCAAAGACTGTGTTTGAAGTGAGGGATGTAATCCATGTCCCCAGGCTGTGTATTTATCACTCCACCTGTGAAAAAAACCAAAACGCTTCTGCAAAGCATTTATTTTCCAAGCTAAATAAGTTGGTTGTAAAACCAACCCAAAACCCAAAACTGTTGCAAACTTCAGAGCTCTTCACCCAATTTTATTCTTTTTTTTTGCTTTAGTTTGGGGTTTACTGAAGAAAATTCTGGACCAGTGTG
>VWZS01006523.1:94903-176486 GCA_013397075.1 Rhabdornis inornatus
AAACACTTGCTATTTCCTGGTAGATCAAGTTAGAAAGGAATTTGAACTAGAAAATTTATTTTTCAGATTTGATATCTTATATAATATTTAGTAAAAATTTATTATTTTTCTAAGTTGTAGTGCTTTAATGATTTCTACTTAGAGGTAATTAGCAATATTTTGAGCTACAAGATGGCACAAAAACAGTAAAAACATTGGAAGAAAAAAATCCTTAACAAACTACATTTTTCCCTCCCAGGTTGATAACAAACAAAATTTCCTTCAAAAGAAAAAATATCTTTGAAGAAAAGCCACAGTGGGTAATTGGGACATTGCATAAGATGTCATAGAGTACATCAAGGCCAGCCTTTCTGCATGTTGTTTCATATATTTTCAGGAGAGTAAGGCAGAAGTATTTTCTCATTAAGAAAAATGAAACATACAAGATTTTCTTTTTTATACTCAATAATCTTTAGATTTTGTCAGATGTAAAAGTTCCCAAAAAAAAAAAAAAAAAAAAATTAGAACTGAACAAAAAAACCACATGNCAGCACATGTTTTTGCCTTCACAGGTTAGGGAGAAGTTTCTGAGATTTCAAGTTCGTTGTGTGGAAGAATGCAATACACTTAAATCCTCACACCACAATGAATGGCCATATTTTTCACTTGAGTGGACTCATTTTCCTTTGAGGTACCAGTGAAGGCTTGGATGTGTCAGTCTAATGCCTGCCAGTCCTACATTTTTAGTACATTAAATTTATTGCAAGTACACTTGGGTGAATATGGGAAAAAATGTGCAAGTGTATGAATGACATTGCAAATTAATTACTGCAAATAAACAAATTAACTGTTTCTGTCAGCAGTGGAAAAAGTTCTATATTCTCCTGTATATTCATATTATTAAGATCACATTTGCACAAGTTTATTTTTCATAAGAATAGGGAAATGGAAAACTTTTAAAGAAGTGTTACTGTAAATTTGAAATATTATACCTTGAGAAGATTTAATGTGTAACCACAGATTGCATGGAAAGATTTTTCCACCTAATTAAAAATTTTTGCACCTGTGATTTAGATAATTGCTATGATTTGGTTTGATTACAGCTGATACAAAGTGCATCAATCATTACCCAAGAACAGACATTTGTCTGGCATTAGTATCTGACATTTTGGTAGGTGACTCCTTTGATAGGAGGTTTACATAACCATAACCGATGGTCTGGCACAAATTATTTTTTTGTGATATAGCAGTTTAAAACATGAGCCTTTCAGAATGAATTTTTTTGGTATGCTTATCCTATGTGTAAAAGTTATTCTTGAAATCACTTTATGTTTTTATGGAAGCCATGACTTCGTCCTTCATCTCTAAAATCCCCACTGCATACGTGATGTTTATTGCACAATTGTATTTGTGTCTAATGTCTCCCTCTGCTCCCCTAAAAAACTGCATATGTTTGAGTGAACTGCTGGCAGAAAGCAACTCTCTTTGCAAACCAGACTGTAACTCAAATGAACATTTATCCCAGAACAATTACATGAAAAAACTAATTCTGTAATAAAGAGTAAGAGTTATTTATTATAGCTTCATGATGGTTGAGTTAATAAAAGTGGAAAAGGTCTTTAAGTTTAAAGAAGTGCAGTATTAGAAAGTAAATTAGAAAGAAAATAATTTATCAAGACTGTTTTCTAATATTTGTCCTTCACCTTAACAGAGTCCATTTGGCGTATAATGCTACTAAAAGGTGAGCTATAAAACATATTAAAAAAGAAATTAAATTAATAAAAATAAAATAAAGTCTCCTTTTTCTTAAAGAAGCTGTGTTTTAAATAAGTAGTCTCTGGTAAAAATATTAGAATACCCTTAGGAAAACAAATAATTTAAAAAATAAAAACACTTGCTATTTCCTGGTAGANAAAAATCACATGTAGGTCAAGCAAAGTAATTTAAACTATGTTTATTTATAATTGAGAAACATATTTATATAAACACTGTTACTTCCGGAATAAAGTGTGTGGGATATAAAAAGACAAAGACATGAAATCAGAATACTGATTTGGAGTTCTTTGCTAACATTTCCTTCTGTCTTGCACAGCTTTTTTCTTTCTGTAATTTGTTGTTTAAATAAAAGTTAAGGACTCTCGTGTGAATTTCCAAAATATGTTTGGAATTTTTTTTCTCCTTGTTGCAGGAAAGTGTTTTTTCTTAATCAGTGGAAAAAAGGCAGTTATTTAAGGAGAGTAGCACTTCTACCTTCATTCTCTTCCCCCTTGTCCTTACTTGCCCAATGCAATCCAGCTTTATTAACTTCTGCTGGCCTCACTGTGGTCTCTGCAGCCAGGAGGAAACTGCAGGTGCTTTGCTTCTGGCTATGGGCTCACATGTCCTCTCCATTTTCTCCTTTTAAACCTTAACCGGAACCTAAACCAGTAATTTGACTTCTAAAAGCTAGAAAAGGATTCTAATACATTTCACGACCATTTTATGCAGTATTTCTTAAGGTAGTCTATGTTTGAGACTCCTAGGTACCTTAAGAATAAACAAAATCAATTTAAAATACAAAAAAGAAATTAGATGTAGACTCTCTTCCTTGAACTCACTTTGAAGTTCACCCTCACTCTTGCAGCAACACATTTTCATCATACTTTTTCTACTTTAGCAGTTGCTTTCAAAGTACTTTCTATGAGTAAGCATTTAAGATATTATCTTTAAGAAAAGCCATGCAATATAGAAACTGTTTATGTAGCTGAAGAGCTCTTTGGGAAAAAAAAAAAAAGCATGCTGTGAGGCACAGCTGCAAAGCAAATTTCAAAATATTTCCATAAAGCTATGATCAGTATTTAAAGTCACCAAAAAAAGACTCCATTTCTTTCTTTACCCTGGAAGTGGATAGTACTACATTTTTTCTGTCAACTGAAGTGAATACTCAGCATGAAAAGCATAAGCAGCAATTTACTCCAAGGTAAATTTCCAAGTAACAGAAACACTATTTAAAATGCATTTTCTTCATAAATTTCTGCATGTAAAGTCATAGGAAATTCTGTCTATGTCAGAGAAAATTATGCTATTTTTCTCAGAGACAGCTGCAAGCAGCATAGGAAGTTTTTCTGGTTTTTTCAGGTTTTATAATACCTGCAGGTTGTGCAATTTTTTCCCACTTTATGGGCTGAGGTTCTTTAATATTGTAAAATACCTCCGATAGTCCACAGATTTGTGGCATAATGATGTATCACAAAGCTGGACTGCAGAGGAGGTCATCCTGTCATGCAAGGGGAAGAGTGAATGAAACCCCATTAAATACCCTAGAACTTCATGGAAAAGGAGTTCAAGTAAGATAGAATTGCTTTAGTCAACACGTTCTAGATGAGGGGATACTTGCTATGGATAATAAACTCTTCAAAACATTGTTATCTCCTCCCAGCTCTTGCCATGACCTAAAGTCACTATAAGTATTCTAGCAATGCTTCTAGAGATGTCTCAATTAAATTTATTTCCTCATCAGCATGCTCTGAAAATTCCCAGTGATCTCCCAGTTTCCTAAATAGGTTTTCATGGACATTAGCTTCCAATTAAAATAAGAACTAAACAAAGTTTTGGGGGAAAAAAAAGAAATCTGTAGGGGGGGAAAAAACCCCTAATTCTCTGAGCATATATATTTCATATTATAATTTATACTGAAATTCTTTCTGACTTATTGAACTGTTTTATGTGAGGAGAGTTAAAAATACATTTCTGATAATTTTTAAGCAAGATTCTTTTTTCAAGAATAATATACTTCATCACAAAGGTAGATGAGTAATAGCAGGATTTTACATTTTGTATAGTTAAATTCTGTAACGGACCAAGCATAAGAAGGAGACAAAAATTATGTGTCAAATAGACAAAGCCCAGAGCAAAAAAAGATTATTTAGGCTGGGTTCTCTTTGAAGGAGGAGAGGGGATTTGTTTGGTTGGTTTTATTTCTTTTTAGAAAGTGACTGGGACCTAATAATTTTTTTATGGTATTCAGAACCAATACTGTCATATTACCATGAAAGTCACATTCCACCTAATCCAGTCTCCATTTCTTCACTGCTTGCATCAATGAAAAACATCTCTTGCTTTGACAAATCAATTTCAATTGTGCCTTCACCAAAAGAGCTATTTTCTCATACATTCTCGAATGAATACGTGGAAAAAAGCCATCAAAGCATCGAGGAGTATTACAGCAAAATTTCCTTTGTTTTTATTCAGTTATAAACTTCTTTAGTCCTAAACAAGAGAGAAGTAATTTATTTTATAAACCAACAGTCCCACATCACTATGGACACACCTGGATATACACTGCATTAGAAAAAACCACAAAAAAACAAAACTGCTCTGCATTAATGAAATTACTGAATAGTTTGTGATATGCAATTCGGGATTAAAAGTAGATATTACCAGTAATTAAGATAAAGTATTATCTTTCCTTGTTAGAGAAAGATCACAATTATAAACTGCCATATTTTTAAAGAAAAATATTATAAAATCTAATTTTATAGATACAACTGTGGGTTTTGACTGTCTGTAATAGATGGATATGGCCCAAGAAATGAAGCATTTAGAAAGACTGAGAGAAGCTTCTTGGTAACCCCATCAAAAAATTGTCAGCTAACATTATTTCTTGGTATCATGGAAATTTCCTGGCAATATTAAGACTGTAAGAAAGATAAATGTCATATCCCCTCTGTACACAGAAATAGGGAAGAAAAATATGCAACACTTTTCTGAATGCTTCCCTTTGAACGTTACAGATCCATCTTGGAGCACTACAACAAATCTGTGGAGGTCTCCCAGTGTTACAAAAAGTAGTGCAAAGGACTGGAGGCAATACGTGTCCCAGGTCTGGTATAACAGTGGTGACAGCTGCTGCTCCCCTGCTCCAGCCTCCACAGCAGCATTCCCTGCATGCTGCAGAGGATAACCACTGCTGGTGAGGAGAGCAAGGTGTTGGGATGGTGCTCAGCAATTTTAGGGAAACCCTGAAACAAGGCACTCAAAGGGGTGGATAGGAAGGACATTGGAATGTGATGGTGATGGATTTTTTGGATGAGATGGATTGGGAACAAGGAAGGTTTTACTGATTTCTAAAGTAAGGAAAAAAGTAAAGAACTTATGGTTTTGGTAACTGAAATTCTCCTACCTGCAGAAAAACAAACATTTTCACTTTTTTTATTATGGTTATTAAGTCTAACTTGCCATTGATTTTTAAGAAGGAAAGCCTACTTTTACTGTACTTCCAAATGTGCCTCAGTTCTCCAGGGATGTTTTCTGAGAGAATCCAACAACCATAAATATCTTTGACTTTTTAATGCATCACAATATCAATAATTTAAAAGGTTATTCTAGAAGAACTTTTAAAATGCTCTACTGGTTTTAATGTTACAACACAATACCCTTTTCTGCAATAAAATATTTGTGCATATGTTATACCAGATATCTTTATTGAGCTATTTACTTAATGTTGGAACTTTTTTCTTTGTAAACCTTTTTATCTTCATCTTTCAGTAGTCCAAACTGCTTTCATCAACTGGGAAATACATTTTCATTCTGGGAAATTCCCCACAGTGTTTCTGAGTTCTGCACACAATTCTAGAGTTTTATATAAAAGACTTTAATTTCCTCTCCATTTATTTCATGGTTTAGTTTGGTCAGCAATTGTGCTGCCTAAGGGATAGTTGCAAAATTGCCATAAAATAATGAGCAGATACAGGATAGAAGTAAGTTGCAGAACCCTGCTAAGTTTTTTGACAAGGCCTGGAACTCTACATCTACAGAAAAACTTAATGGATCTGAGTCTTTTTCTATCCCTAGATGTTCAAAGAAGACAACTTCAGAGTTAAATCTGATAAGTATGAACCTTTGAAGGTTGATATAGGTATCTAAAATTGTATTTTCTTCACCTGCCATACAGGTAACTGTGTGTTCCTCTTTTAATTTATGCAATGTTTAACAGCANGTAAAGAAAAAGTTTACTTCAAAAGCTGTAGGTTATATTGTATGTATATTATATTTTATTCCACAAAAGAGTTGGTGGTTCTAAACCATTTAAATACTTTTCAAAATAAAAGTAAAACCCATATTTTTAAAGTTCTTTAATAGAGCTGACAAGATAGTTAAGAAATATTAAGAGCCATACATAAATTAATAGAAAAATGACAATTTAATTTTGGAAAAGGAACTAACTGGTGATTTTCTATCTAAAAATTCTCACCTTCCCACACAATAGTACTGTAAAAGCCAAAATACTCTAACTTTTCCAAGAAAGATATTATGGTAGTTAGTTACAGTGGTCTTTCATTCAGGTATAAAATTTGCTCTTAAGGGTTTATTTTTGCCCTTCAGCTTGCATTACCATTGCTTTGGTTTTTGTCAGTTCCCTTCTTCACAGAATATCTCCAAAGTAAACTTATTTTTCCCTGAAAGGAATTCCTGGAAATAAAGTGACTTACTTCCTTGAAACAACTACTCAGAAGATTTATATAAAGCTACATATTATATTTCAACTTCTTTTTCTCCATTTTGTTGTTATTAGCAGGATTTAATGTGTTGCTTTCTATGTCAAAAAAAAAAAAAACACAAGCCCAACAAGCAGTGCAGAGCATCATATATTTCTTCTTATGAATCTGGCAAAAATTCTCATTTTATATTTTCCCTGGCAAACTGCACTTAAAAGTGACTCAGGAAATATGTGTTATTACCCTTTCATTCAGTTTTTGCCATGCACAAGTCATTCTTTTTCTCATTTCTTTCCATGAGTTTACTCACTGACATATTCTCCTGAATGCTCAGTCTACACACATGGTGCCTGTGTGACGAAAGGTGGAGGGTGGAAACAGTGCAATTTTTCATCTCCAGAGAGTTGAACAAGCTCTTCGCAGAATTATGGAGACTTATGAGTACTGAGGCTTGATTTTACTCTGTAAAAAATTAATTCCATCACTATCATTCATGCTTTAATTAGAAAAATAATTTTTGTATTACATGCAAATTGAAGAGGAAAATTTGCCTCCCACACATGTCAGTAGCCCATTTGCCACTCAGTTCAGTAATTTCAAAATAGATTACTGCCTGGTGCAGTTTTTTCCCCTCAGAATTTCTCCTTCTCAATTTATTTTTAAATTTAATACATGATAAATTCATAAAACAAAATTTTCTTTCTCTTAGTTACCAAGAGACTTTGCATAACAAAGTCATGTTACCAGCCCTGGGTGGGAAAATCTCATTGTACCTCTAAGCAGTCAACACCTAACTTTTGGTGTTTTTTGTGAACTACAGTGAAATTATTAGTTTCTGCCTAATTAACGTATAATGATTAATCCATTCTATTGTTGTAATCCTTACCTACTTTTTTATTCTCAACACTCTATAAACCAATATAGAAAGAAAATATTTTCCTGTATTTTTCTTAAATTTCAAGCTTCAAGTTGAGTCGAGGGTCGACCCAGACGTTCTTGCAAGCCAACTATTTGCTTTAAGTTGTTCATCTGATATCCTTCTCTAATCAATGCAACTCCAGGAGGCAATTTCACCCATCGTAAGTCAGCTGACAGAAATAAATGGACTAAACAACCCTCCACAAGTATTGGCTGGGATTCACTGAGTGCAGAATGAGCCTAGCTAGCATAAACAAAAATCTAACTGTAGGTAATAAAAATTAGGTCACAAGTCTCTCATCCGAAGTTTTGGAGGGAGTTTTGGTATAAAATTACAATACATTATTTTTACTCTTTCTAGGATAAAATAGTAAATAGTAAAAAAAATTTAAGAGTACACTTTTAAGAGGTTATATGCCCAAAACCATGGACATCTCCAAATCCTTACCCTTTTTACTTCTATTATTTCCAATCATTATTTTGTGTCAGCTTTCCCAACATTCAGTCTTGGTTTTAATTCCATTAATGAATCCAGATATTGGAAAAATTAGTACTACATCTTTTCTTGACTAATTTCTCACCTTAACCTCTTCTAGACAAATGAGTATGGCCAAGCCTAACTTATTCTGCAGATTTTTTTATTTTGTGTGTCACCACTCCCTTGGGCTCTCAGTTCACTCCAGGTTCACAGTGGAGCACTCCTGGACTCCACAGCCACTCTTCTTTCTTCCTAAACAAATGTCTGTCATCATTCAAGTGCAACAAGCAGTACATATTACAAGGCCCAGGTACTCAATGGAAAAGCAGTGTTACTACACTACAGTTCCCAGTATACAGATATGTCTTAAGAAATAATTTCCTACTAATTAATAAAGAAACTGTGAATTACCAGAAAAAAATCTTCAGTCATATCAGCTAGGGTACCCAATAATTATTTGCTGCGTCAGAAAATCTTTACATGGAGCAAAGGTTGTTCAATGTATTTCTATGCTTCCTAAGAGAGAGAAAATATTGCTTTTTATTTTTTAAAAATGCCAGCCAAATGTAGTTCAACCTGAAAAAGATCAATTTACTTAAAGTAATGCTTTTCTAAAACCTAAAAGACTTTTAGTTTCTTCAATAGTACAAGCTCATGTTGAGAAATCTACCTAATTATATGCAGTAAAATTTTATTAGTTCTTTCATTCCTTGGCTTATGGTTATTTATCCTACAGAGTCAGGCATGAATGACTGCAGTATGTACACAGACTGAATATGTGAACATACACATGGTACAGACCAAACTGAGACCAACAAAGCCACGCAGAGAGAGTGCCTCTGGTCCCACGTATCTCATACTTTTCTCATTCTTCGGGGTTTCTTTTAAGACATGAAAGCAAACCTCAAAAACGGGGAATTTTTTTAGAGATCACAAAGCACCTTTAATGAAACACAAGTATTAGAGAGCCTACATGGTTTTCGCACAGCAGAAAAGAGCTAATGGGAGAAGGGGAGGGGAAGAAAAAAATTAGTTTCTGTACTGGTATTTAACTTGTCTGGGCTATATTTACTGATGTTTGATTTTGCTGGACATACAAACTTTTACAATATTACATTATATTATACAGCTCATCTGCAAACAGTGCTGTATTTGTTGTTTATTAAATAAGGCCCTTCAATGAACTTCTAAGTGACAGATAATATTTAAGAAATATTTTTAAATTATTTTTGATAGTCACAGTTTCTGTCATTAGTAGGGCAGACTGACAAATTTTCAATGACATGTTTATGCTACTGCTGGTATTCCTTGGCAGCCAGAACATGGAAGCAAAATTTTTGGAAAACAGTATGTATACAGTACAGTGGATGTTTGCCATTTGGTTATGTGCACTGAGTTTTGCATTAATTAAAAGGGGGTGATGGTGGGGAGCTTCTAAATTGGGCTACCAGTTTTGTTGCAAGCCAGAAATGCCATACTTCTTTGGTCTTTTGTAGGCAGCTTCTCCTTATGACAACCATTTCATTTTGTATGTCATTAGAGGCTCAAACATGGCAACATGCCATCATTTTTGAATTGCAGTTGGATTTGGATTGCATTTCACCTTTTCTGGGTAGAATTTTCACCTTTCCTAAGACTAATTGACTGAGAAGGAGAGGGCCAGAAGCTCGCTGTGGGAGGCAGTGAGGGAGCAGGGCAGTCTGTGGTGGGAGCCAGAGGCAGCCCCAGTGCAGGGCACTGCACAATGCTGGAACTGCTGGAGTGCTTAAATTACTGGCAGCTGATCTGCTTCTTGCTGCTTCCCAAGGAGTCAGACATGCCTAACAGCTACGGGATTAACAAATGCACAACACATTTGTGCTGCCTGAGGAGTCGCCAGAGGTGTATACATCATAGATCCTGGATTTGACTGTGAGTTGCTTGCAACATTTCCTCTAAATCAGAACATTCACTCTATTTTTAAAAAGTATGCTGAACAAGACTCTAAGGCTACAGTATGTACTTTCAAGACAATGAGGCCGCATCTGAATTTTCTTCAACAGGGAAGAGTCCCCTGTGCTTTCTTCCCTGTCATGTTAAGTATTTCACAGTCCACACAATGTGTAGTACTTTCCTGAAAGCTGCATTTGCAAAACATACCAACTGCCTGGTCCATATCAGCCTGATAAAAATACAGAGACCCAAGTCCACAGCTGTTTCAAATGTGTAAAATTCCAGTGACGTTAGTGTGGCCATGGGGATTTCTGGTCCTAGAGCCAGTGAATTGAATGCTTTCAAAACAGAACACAAAGTCTTACAATATAGTCATAAGACCTAATAATAAGTACTGCACAAAAGTATGAAAGATAGCATGATAGCTGGAGGCAAAAAGAAGTGCTATGTATTTAATGTTTGCAATCTAGTAAGTACTGTAATTACCGTAATTATATATACTATCCTCAATATTGCACTCTGTCTGATAGCCAAGCATCATTCTATAGCATATTTATGTAGCAGCCTTCTCTATCTCTAGCTAAAATATTTTCATACTTTGCATAAACCCTGGAAGATAAAATCTTCTCACCGGGACAAGCAGACTCTAGAGCTTACTGCAGTAAAAAAATCACTGACCTTCAAACTCTACCTTGCATTGCATTACCTTCCCTATGAGATTTTAGTTCTGCTGATGCTTTTCATGTGTTCAGTTAGCTCTGGTGGATATGATGTTAAACTGGTTTCATTTAAGTTCTAAAATTTGAATTTTAACTCTGCTTTCGAAACCAATTCAGAATGTACTCTTATGAAGTAGGTGGGTTAAAACCATTAAAGTAAAAGGTTTACTACCTGGATCCTACCTGGATTTGAAGGGATCTACAGAAAATAGTTAATAGAATATAATTTCTGTTACTATAATTTCCCTAAAATTATTTAAATATGTGAGATAAAAAGAGAAATTATTTAAATATTTTTTTCTTAGAAGATTTTGTGCTTGGTGGTAAAACATGGGATTGCAGTCTTTATCTAATCTGAAATAAATTAGGCTTTCTATAAGGTACTCAGCTACTTCTTAACACTTAAAAGTTTGTTATTTAGAAGAAAAAGTCTGCATAGTTCATGGACTATAATCTCTCCCTGCACTACTAAATAACTATAGTGTAATTACATATTTTATTCTCCAACTTTACCTCTAAATGATAAGAAATCAAAAAACAATGTGCTCAATTATGAGTTAGTATAAGTATCACCCTCTAGCTTAAAAGTTTAGGCCAGACTTTTGCAAGCACAAAACCCAGAGTTACTTCCTTAATCATGTACAGTGTTTAACATATTCATTCTCAAACATATACACAAGAAAAAACAGAGAATAAGCCTAAACTAACTCCTGTCCTGGTAACCCAAACATCTCCTTTCCTTTTGGAAGAGTCATGTTCAGTTCTAATATCAGCATCCAGAGATGTTAAAAAGGAAAATTATTCAGAAAAGTGATTCAACTGGAGTCAATCAAGAGATATAGACTTCTCAAAACAGCGTTACACCACCAAGAGTTAACTTGTTCCTTTATCCAAGAGGTAATATAACTACATTTTAGAGGGATCTGTACAAAGAAAAGATGAAAAGATCTATCATATTAAGGCATAAATGCACCAAATATGCTCATGGACCACAATTAGACAAAGTTGGACTGTATATATACTGAGAACAAGTGATGGCTCTGTAATGGTATTACAATCCACCCACTGAAAGGCTGCTTTAGAACTCCCACAAATTCTGGCCCTGATGTAGAAGCTCTGTTCACATATGACTTTATAAGAACTGTAAAAATACTCTCTATTCATCTATTAATCTCTATGAATGTACTTTAGACAGTGTAAATGCTATTACCAGGGAAATGCAGTTGGGTTTTGCTGCCATTATAAAGAAAAACTTGAAGCTGGGAGCAATGTTTCTTTCAATACTTCAGTAGCAAGATAACATAAAGAATATCTGAAAACAAGACAGGATAAAATCAACACTCAATTTTTGCAAGAAAATGTTATATAATTACTGAATTTAATGTTCTTTTTTTGAAAAGCTTAAGTTGCAAAACATGTAACACATGTTTACTTGAAATCTTTCGTGAATGACGATTAGCTGCAGAATGAAATGACTATGTATGTGAAAGTAGAATCTCTCATATGGCATAAAGTGCAGGTATAGAGAGTATGATGAGCTCATCTGCTAAATGCCATTCAAATCAACATTAATTTCAGTGCAGTTAATAATACTAACCTACTTATCCATCAAATGTAGCCCTAAGGACTTCTCTTTGGAACTGATCACAATCATGACTTTGTAGCACTTTGAAATTCTTTGAGGAGGCAGATTTCTTTTTTCTAGTTTTTGTAATGGTACATCTAATACTTAATATTTATTATTTCAATTTTCTGCTTCATTGGTCAATAAAATAATACAATGGAGTATTTCTTGCTCTTCTGTCCTTGGATTACATAATTGTGAATTAGTTTGAAATAAGGAGAAAAGAAACAGATAATTCCTCTGAGGTTTTCTCTCATAGAAAAAAAATGAAGACAACTTGCAAGATAGAGAGGACTGAATGGGACAATAGGAAGAGAAAAACAGGTCCAGAGAAATTTATAACATTTAAGTCCTGTTTTGCTCTTTGGTAAAGAAGCCTGACAACTATTTAAAAATATATAAGCTCTTTCTTGATAGAAATAGAAACAGATACATGAACTGTCTTTCTGGAAAACGAGTGCTGCCTATCACGTCTTTAGAAAGTAAATGCACTAATGTATTCTTGAAAGAATGTATATGAAATCATCTTTTATTCTGACTTTAACTTTTATTTATGTTTTACATTGCTTACACCTAAAAAGAGGGAAAGATATAACAAGGACACAACAATATTCCTCACAGCTTCAAAAGAAGAGGCTTGTAACCAATAACTCATTTTTAGTTAATTGTGAACAGTATAAGTAACAAGTCTAGCAGGCTTAGGTTAGTTATTAACATAATTAACCTATTACCATAACCTAAGCAGGTTGGGTTAGGTATACTATGGGAGGCTCCCACAAGGAATGGTGTGCTGCTCAGCCTTGTACTAACCAACAAGAAAGGTCTCAGTAATGCAAAGGTTGTGGGCAGCCTCAGCTAGGGTGGCCAGAGAGACTGTGGAGCTTAGTATTGAACGAAAGGGTGGCAGGACAGAGATCAAGATTATGACCATGGCCTTCTGGAGAGTAACTCTGGCCTCTTCAGAGAGGAATCCTGCTTGGAGGAACCCCATGGGATAGAGCTCTAGCAAAGAAGAGACTCCAAGAATGCTGGTCAATATTTAAACACCACTTCCTCCAAGCTCAGAACCAGTGCATCCCCATGATGAAGAATCAGACAAAGGTGATAGGAGACCTGCATGGATGACCCAGGAGGTCTTACTGCTGCCATAATTAGGGCAGTAGATGCATATGGAATGCTTATTTTAATGGCAAATAAAAGCTTTATAATTAATAAAAACTAACCCCTTAATACTGCTGTAATCACAAATAATCACAAGATACTATATAAACATGCAAAGAGCATTTTCAAGTGGAATAGTAACTGGAAAATATCTGTTATTGAAAATTTCAGTACGGTAGTCTCATGTAGTGATATAAAATTAAATTAGTATTTATATACTTAGTATATAAATATTTCATTTTCAAAAATTTTTTTCATCCCTCAGAAGAAGAAATTGAGGCTGTTTTTTCTTTTCCCCTGTCCTGTCCTTCCCTGTTCAGAATATTTTCTTTCCAGAAGAAAAGAAAATATTCTGAACCAGAATTACCAGATCCATGGTAATTCTAGAAACATAACATCTCCTTTGAGGCTTTGGATTCTTTACTGAGCATATTACTTTTAAAAAGTCAAATTGATCCATAATGCGCATATTTTAGTCCCAATTATGTTTATCTTCTTTTCTTTTAATTGAAGAAACAGAATAAACCACAGCTGCAGTCCCAGCTTTGAATCCTGTAGCATGCTATTCCAGAGTGTATATTTACCTACATGTGCTGATTTTTGGCTGTGGTAAATTTCCTTCACAGTGGCTGGTATGGGGATGTGTTTTGGATTTGTGCTGAACACAGTGTTGATAATACAGAGATGTTTTTGTTATTGCTGAGCAGGTCTTACACAGAACCAAGGCCTTTTCTGCTTTTGTATTTCCATGCTGGTGAGGAAGTTGGGGGTGCCTGGGAGGAGACGCACTTGGGACAGGTAACCCCCCCTGACCCAAGGGATATTCCAGACCACGTGACATCTTGGTCACTATACAAAGTGGGGGGTAAAAGGAGGAATGGAGGGGACACTGGAGTGATGGCATTTGTCTTCCCAAATCACTCACTCTCATGTCTGATGGAGTCCTCCTCTCCTGGAGATGGCTGAACACCTGCCTGGCATAGGAAGTGCTGAATTCATTCTGTGCTTTGTTTTCCTTGTGTATATGGCTTTTGTTTCCCCAATTAAACTGTCTTTATATCAACCCACCAGTTTTCTACTTTTATCCTTCCAACTCTCTCCCCAGTGCTGCTGGTGAGAGTGAGCGAGCAGCTGCCTGGGGCTTGGTGTTGGCTGGGGTTAAACCATGACTCTTCATTACCTGGCTGATTTGTCCACAGTTCTGTACATCGCATTTGAAATGCTCTCCATGGAACCATTACGCACTATCTTACATGTCATTTATGGATGCTCAGATAAAACTTGTTCAGTAATTCTCAAAAATTAAAAGACACTGTGTAAAGGAGGAGAAACTGAAGAAAAACGTTACTGACTTACAAGACTAATATGTTTTGTGCTGTGCATGCTATACATCCTCCATTGTCCTGGGGAAAAGCAGGAAGTGAAAAAATGTATCCAAGTTTCTCTTCTTTCTTGTAAGATTATTCCATTTAGAATGTTTATAACTTAACACAGAGTAATCCCTTTATGGATCAATGTATAGATAAATAAAGCAAAATTTAATTCACTTCACAAGTTCCACAAACATAATCTTGATTAAAACTGTGCTTTTGTCTCCAAGAAAAAAATTCCAATATTTCCTATTTTATTATTTTCATGCAATGCTTACTTTTATCACTCTCATTATCACTGCAGCTGGCAAATCAAATGGTACAGCTCAAATATGTGTCCTAGGACCACAGCCTCTTGTATAGAAGATGAGGTTTGATTTTGGCACCTTCTTTGTATTTTTTTCCTATCACAGAACCTGCTCATAATCACAATTTATTAAAATATTATCAAATATTTGCATTAAAATTGAGACATCATGATATTGCCCATTGATTTATGTGTTTTGAGCTTCCATGACCCAACTTGAAAACATGCATATTGGCAGAAAGAAAAAATATATGAGCTCCTTGAGCTGCTACATAGTTTGCATGACTAGCAATCTCTGCACATAATAAGATCACATAATGTACCCGCACACAACTCAATTCACACTTGTCTACCCAAAAAAACTGTTATTTAGGGTATGCCTGCCCATTTTTAATCTTTAAAATCTTTGCCCTGAATTATGTGGGACACTGAACTCCATAGAAGGCACGATGAGACAGTTCCAAACTGACACAATTACTCTTGGATGCCTATTTGCTCTTTTCTATTTCTGATTATAGTCAATATGGATGGATTATCAATACAAGCAGTACTGCCTAGATGAATTTCAGGTCAGGATTGAGATGCCTACCAGTATTTACAGCACCTTCTCACCTTATTCAAACCAACATCCAAATGTAGACATCTGAATTTAGATGTTTAAAAATGAATACAATCCTCATAATATGAGTTCAGCATGATCTTAGTTTATATCACTATATGATGTAGTCAAAACTCTACATTTCTCTGTTTTCACCTCCTCTACCTAATGGAGACCAAACCATGAGTGTTTCACTGCACACAGATGTCCTCTTCAACAAGTCCTATGATATACTGACTTTTCTGGCTGAACCAGCCAGGTGTGCTGTACCTCTCAGTAGAGCACTCAGAGATGACTTGTGTGATGGAAATAAAATAGCATAACTGCTTTCCCTTATCTTTACGAGTCTTTGTAGTGATTATCTGCGTATTGCTGTCATCTCTTTGCAGCTGTATGGGAGATTTAACTGCAAAGGACAGAGGAGGTAAACAGTAGGTTTATGATAAGTAGGACACAAGATCACAAATTATTTTCCTTGCTCTTACCTGAGTGCTTCAGGCCTTTGTGTTTGCCTGGCTTTTAGATAACTCTTGGGATGTGATAAAGGCAGGCAAACTCCTTTTCAGCCCTCTGAGAACCCTGGGGCACTGAACACTCAGTAAAAGGGGCCTGGCACCTCACCAGAGCAGACCACATGAGACACATCTCTTTTGAGATCAGTTAGAATGAGAAGAAGAAGAATTCATCACACTATTCACTATTCACCAATTCTTTCGTATTTCTAGGTCCAACAGTCAACAGGGGAGACATCAGACACCAAGTGCTAGGCTGCCTTCCCTGTCACCCACAAAGAATTAAAATCATAACTGATGACAATGATTTATTGAGTCCTGCCAGTATGACAGATAATGCAAAGGGTAGGCCTAACTAACACAGAAGTCTAAAGTGTAAACAGCTTTTTCCATTCCTAGGCAAAATGTTTCTATGACTGCAAATACTAACACATGCACAATACTTACACATCCCTCTGCTAACCCAAATGAGTTAACTTTTTTTTTCACGCTAGCTAATCCTATCAAGCAAGTTATACCATGAGAAAAAGAGGTTCTATACTTTGCTTTTTTTATTAAAACTGCTTACTGGCTCCAATACAGCTCTTAGCTCCCTCATCCACAACGGACAATCAGAAGATATATATTTTCAGCTGTTAACTGAGCATAGTACCATGGAAATTCCAGGGAACAAAGCACAGTACTCACACCACACTAATGTTGCATAGTCTCCTTTCAGAGTAGGATCCCCTTATTTTGTACTGGCCCACCCAGTAACAGAAGCTGGCTGGGAATGACTGCTGAAGATCTGGAAAGAATTAGAAAGAGACACCAAAGATCCCATTTGCAATGAGATTTTAATTCAATCCAGGCTATACAAAGGAAGGAGAAAGGACTTTTATGAATTTTCTAAAGTTACTTGCAGATACATGACAAAGAAGTAAAAGCCCAATCCAGTGAGTCATTGAGTTCATTTTATTTCCAGTGAGTCACTGAACTTCAGAGCACCCAAAGAACATTCCCTTATTTTTCCTTATTCCTCTGAGAAAATTGTGATCTGCCAAATGACACCTGTTTAAGAATAGTAATAAAACATCCTGAATGTCTTCATTAGTGTTTCTGCTGTATGTTACAGTTTGATTTTTCAAAAATCTCTAAATAGGAGATTTTGCTACCAGCACTCAAGTCAGATTTTATCAGGTGCCCATCACCACATTTCCTTGTGAGTCATAGGTTGTGTCAATGCCTTCCCTTTCTCTTCCTTTCTGAAATGTATCAAGGCTAGATATAAATTTGGACTAAAATGTATTTGAGACAAAGAACAAAATAAATTGAGAAAACAACAGATCATCTGAAAAACTATTGAAAAAGGTAGCTTGAAGTCAGCTCCTGAACTTTGAGGATATTTTTATAGCACATAAAGTGGAAGGTATTTCTAGAAAGATAATAGTTAAGTTGTTTTTAAGCAACATATGTCTGTAGTCTGAAGCAATGAGCTTTATTTCTAGTTTCAGCCTCAGCATTAGGGGCAATACTAGAAAGGGGTCACAGTGACATCCCAAATGTTGCATAAAATGTATTAGAAGGAAGAGAAGCTGCACTTCATCACTTAAAACATTGCCTGACCATTATCCCTACTTCCTCCTCCTGACATTACCTTTTCATTATATCATGCTCCTGTTCACTGGTTATTACCTTCACAGTATGATGTTTCTAAACCTGTCCTGGATCAAAGGGGACAAAAAGGTTCAGAACACAGAGGCAAGGTCAGGCACCAATATGAAACACTATCATATTTCATGCATTTCTTGTGAATTATTAAAGTGATTTCTGATAAAGTCACAAATTACTTTAAAAACTTGCTTTTAACCTACAGTGTCCTTCATGGATACAGCTCATCTCATTTAACTGAATCTGCATTATCCTCAAATTCCACTTCAGCTTCTGAGTCTCTGTGAAATGAGTTGCCAAAAGGCTTGTATACATATTTTGACTTTTATGACTGGGAATTCAGTGCTGACTACTAATGGCATGTTCAAATTTACCAGTTGCCCATTTCACTGATGCAGTAGCAGATATGTACCTCACACAGCCTCCAAAGGCTATCGTACAAAGCCATCTAGCCACAGCCTAGACTCCACATGTCATCAAAACCTTTGTTGATTATTCTCTCAAGGATCTTGAATCCACAGTTTATGATCTCTTTGTACCTTCTTCTCTACCTCTCTGACTTCATCAAAGCTAGAATTAGCTCCGATAAAGTCAGAGAGGTAGAGAAGAAGGTACAAAGAAGGTTGCCCACAGCCTCTTTCCGTTGTTTTAGCTAATCTTCCTTAATGTCTCAAAAAAACTTTCTTTCTTGAATTGCACCTGTTTCAGGAGGATATGAACATTATTGTATTCTCAGAACCTGAGGTATGAACAGAGTTTACGATCTTAGAATACTGTTTATAAATAAAACCTCACAATAGTTAAGAATTTGTTTAAAATTAGCCCCAAAACTAAGCAGATTTCTTTGTAATGCCTAAATTGCCACATTTATTATCAATGTCTTGTGTCAGGCCAAGAATTCCGTAAAACAGGGCAGTAATGAAGTCCTTAATACTGTTTGAAAAAAAAAACCATGTTAGAATCAGGGAGATAAAATATATACCTTTTTTTTTTTCTTAAATGCATTGGCTTTAAAGCAGAATTATTTCATAAACAGTAGCAGTAACTTTTATAATGAAAATTAAATATGCCAGGATTACATCCATGCAGTGTCCACAACCTAAAACATGAAATCCATTCCTAATGCATGTATGTTCCTTACCAGTTCCTCTCTCTGCAGGTACCACAGCCTAATATTTTACAGAAAGTCTAAGCAGTTTCCTATATTAATTCTGCAGTCCCTCTCCAGTCATACATTTACCACATGCAGAGCATAAGAAGTCAACTCAAGTTCTTGTTATCAATCATTGGACATATGTGTGTCTAGGGTCTCAACATTAGATTCTTAATTGGGTTTTACCCTTAGTTACAATTGAATTTTTTTTTTTTTATTTCAAAGGAAGTGTTACAAAAACCACAAAAGGAAAAACAAGAAAGTTGACCAAAATGTGGTGATATGAAACTCATTAACACAAAGAATCTAATTAAAGCAATGGAGGGCTTTTCATCACCAACAAATTAACCATTTCCTTAACACATATTGGATGAGAGGTTGTAACATCCCACAGATGATCTAGAGGAGCATTTTTTTCCAATATGAGAAACAAAATCATTTGGAGCGTCCATCATTTTCAAAACAAACTAGGAATCCAAACAGCATAGAAAAGTGCTGTGCTGAGCCCTGGTGGACAAATGCAACTAATTAACTTCTACTCTGTTCAGTTCAAACAGCCCATTTATGAGGTTTGCCTTTTTTACTTAGTGTGAATTGAATATAAAAACATCACAATGTTTCCAGTCTTTAAAATTTATATTTAGACATTTTGTTTGGGTTATGAGAGCAGTTATCATGGTCATTTGTAACTCAGTGTAGCTTAACTGATTGCCGTGAGGTTGAGGACGGAGTGGTTCTGCTCACTCTTTCAATCATAATCTGCTGTGTTTCACTGTAAATGCTTTAGTTTTAAAATGCAAGTAAAGTTGGGAGAATGATGAGATCACAAATAAGTAACTGGCAGAAGGGCAGGTCATGAAAAACTTCTACAAGGCTTTGTTTGATGCACTGAATTTTGGCTAAGTGAAAGGTACCAACTAACATTTAAAGTCCTCTCCTATGTATAACTGAACCAGCTCTACCATCTTGAGAAATAACACAGAAGAGCCTTACAGTTTACTTATTGTTCACAGACATTTTCCCTATTCTGGGACAAGTAGTTTATGTTCTTGTTGATCATCAGACCCACAGAGAATGGGGGTTGCACTTCATTTTTAAAAGAAAAGAAGCTTAGAAGGGCATTAGGATACCTTTGATGAGGTCTAACACTTTGCCAACACAATCACATAGGCTTTAGGAGCATAACTTTTACTATCACCCCTCAATGCATGTATTTAGAACTGTTGCACCACACACAGTGGACACACAGTTCATGTCCTAGTCGTGTCATCTTTTGGGGGCAACTTGTTTTCAAACCAGGAGAGCACCAAACTAGCAGATCTTCTTTGAAGGATCTATAGAGCAGATGACATGTCCATTATCCTCAGAGAGACTGGCTTTGACACCTTAACATGTAGGCAATTCGACATTACTCAAGAGAAACCAGCTTACTTCTAAGTAAGGCAATCAATAAGGCAATAACACAGCCAGATCATTTACAACACCAAGAGATGTGTGCTGACTGTGATGGACAACTTGTGTCAGTGGTAGGAGCTTTCATGGCTTTATCAAAACTGGAACAGATAGTGTATATTTTAGTTCCAGGCTTACTGAAGCTATAGAGTTCACCTAAAAGGTGGTTAAGAAGCTTAGTGATTGAAAACACCTCCTTTTGCCTTTAGAATTATGTTTCTTTGCTTGATGCATATTGACTTATTGAGAAGTCCAGATGGTTACTATCCACTTGGATAAGTCAGCTCACACAAATTTTAAAATCCATTTTGAAATACCATATGGACTCTTTTGTTGGTAAAACGCAAGCCCAATTTGAGGGTTAGAAAAAGAAACTAATCCTTTTTCTCAGCGGGAAAAAATATATATGCACGTTAATATTTTGGGAACTGAAATTAATGCATGAGAGTTCTCTTCCTTAAATCCCAGAGAGGTTGTCTTTGTTCTTTCACTTCATACTTTTAAGTGAAGGTAAAATCTGATGTAGACAGACTTGCAAATATATGTTTTTCTGATTGAAAGCCCGAAGAAGTTCAAGATACAGGTGTTATTCACTCATATTGAGTAGAACTAACTGATTTACTTGTCTAGGTTTAATCCTCTAAATATCATCCTTCTTGACACTTTGTTACTTCTATTTTGTTCTGGTTTTATTTCTTAGATGAATCACAGTGTGATACTCAATGCTTGTGAAATAAAAAGAAATTTTGCAATTTTGGGACCATTTCCAGCAACTAGATTTATAGCTGGCAAAGAAAATCACTTTGTTTCATCTTAAATTGTACTTGGTATTGAAAGAAACTGCTCAATTATTAGCAGTATAACTTTAAGACTTTGAGCCACAGACTGGCAATTTTGATAATGGAATTTAATGGGGTAAGAAGGAAAGTCTTGCAGGTTTAATGAAGTGTATAAGACTCAGCTTGATACAAAACATCTCCAACTGTATATTTCAAAACATTTCTTTTCAGCCACTAGAATAGAAACACTGTATTAAAAAACTTTTAAAATGTTGGGGTTTGCTTCCTAGGTAAATTAAGAGCTGAGTCAAATGGCAAGCACCAGGCAGAGAGAAGGCCATTTTCTAGTAAACGAGTATTCACATATAAAGGCCTAATGAAAGAAGAGATGGAGTCTCTTTCTGAAAGCTGAGAAACTGTTAATTGCAATAGTAAAAGAAGAAAAAAAATAAATAAAAGAAAGAATTTGTTGTTCATTTCCCAGCCAGACACTGTATAATAGAAGGGGGCTGCAGAGTGTATATAGGAATACTTTTTCTTATTTTAATGAACAAGAAATGCCGTTGTTCATGTTTGTTGGTTTTTATAGTGAAGTCAAACTTTCTGACACTTTAACTTTTCCCATGCATGTGTTTCCTTTCTATGAGAAGGGACCTGAAGCAAAGCACAGGTGATGTAATGACTTAGCAGTGCTTCAAAAGAGCACTGTATTGCTGTGAAAAATTATTATTTCTTCCTATTGTCTCTACTCATTTTTTTCCAATATTTTTGTTTAGCAATGTCAGAATCTGAAACAGCATGAAGGTCCAGAGCAGTAACTGATACAATTTCTCACTTTGTTTTGAGCAGGTGAAATAACATTTAAGAGTATTGAGAAAACTTTGGGCTATAATGGGATCATTTTAATAAATTAACTAATTCAACCAAATATTTACATGTACTGCTCTACCACAAATATCATATTCAAAGACCACAACAGAGTGAGGTCAGAGAGTAGGAGAATTAAGAGAACTGTCCAGAAGTATAGGAGAAGAGTCCAGAAGTATTTGCTTTACTACTTTTTAAAGAAAATAGAAAATAGAAAAATTGCCTGCCTTCATTTTTGGGTTTTACATCTTCCAAAATGGTCTGTATGGGCCAAAGATTGCAATTCATAGTCTGCAGTCCTTCACACATGTTAGATTCATTGGTCAGGAATCATAAAATCATCTCCAGACATTTAAAATCTTGCAAGACAACAAGAAGATGATGGCATTTATAGTGTTTTACCTCTTTCTCATTGTATATGGTACAAATTTGGATCCTATTTAGGTGGCTCCTAAATTACTCCTCTATCAATTTTTTGTCTGAAAAAGAAATAGAAAGGTTATTTCCCCAGAACATATTGTATTTTTTTTCACCCTTTTGCCCTGTTTTATAGGAATGGTTTAAACAAAAGAAAGACACAAGCATAAAAATATTCTGGATTTTGTTTGCAACATACAGCATGCTAGAAACACCAGAAGTTCTGGAATTAAATACAAGGTCAATGAGATTAAATATAGTTGATTTTAAATCATTTCCCAGCAGAGGAAGCATACATAATCAGCTGTCATTATGATTAAACCCATCCTGTTATCTCCTCTGGTCTTCAAAAGTCCCATTCAAAAATGTTTCACCTCTTGCAATACTTTCCATCCTTGATCGCTGTTGGTGTGAGCAGAAGCAACATCCTTTGCCCATCTCACCACGTGGTCAATTTAGGCCTGAAACTTCGGCTCAATTACTTATGCACCAGAAAGCCACCATCAATCATGTCTCTTCAAGTAACACTGTTCTTTTTATTTATTGCATTGAGGATGTTTCGCATATGCCCCGCATCAATACTTGCTTCCAAATCATCAGCTTGAACATAAAATTAATACTGAAATATTTCTGCTTATTGTTATAATTCTTTCCATCTCATAGTGAGGAATATAAGGTAATGTAGACATCATTAATATCAGGTGGATGGAGTCACTCTACAGCAAAGGAAAGAAAGAATCCTTCCTCAGTGTTGGATCTGAGAACACAGAATGCTTCTTGTGTGCCCAAATTTTTCTGCTGACCAAAGCCAATACAACAGAGGATCACTGCACACCCTGGGCAGACAGCGCTGAGAGGTGAAAAATCATCAACAGACACAAGTGCAAATACAAATCACAGAAGTTCTGTACTGATACAGAAGTTATAAGTGCATCTGTGCTGCAGTCAAGACCTGCTCTGTGCTTTCCTTATGTACCTCTGGGGCACAGTTGCAACAGGGGCAACAGAGCTCTGACCCACCACTCCCTCTTCCCTGAATGTATTGTAATCACCCATAACAAACACTCCTTACAGACTGTCTAGAAGCACCTTTCACTAAGGCCTGGCCTGGAGGCAGACCTGTGTGGGTTTTGTGATAGCTTTTCTTCTGTAAGGGCACAAAAAGGCTCAAATCCTTGAGGTATACATGTGAACTTATAAGTTACTACTCCAGGTGGACCTATTCTGATGCAGAAGATACCAATCTCATCCTTTGCTACATGAGAAAAACATTTTATTCCCATACAAACTTGTTTTGCAAATTAACCCTGTGCTTGAATCTAAGTCAATGAAAAAAGGGAACCTTCCTCTTTACATGAACAATTCTGTGAGAAACCAAATACATGCAAAAATGTCTTGCTGTTTGCATACCAAAGCTGCATCAGCTCATCTCTAAGCCTCCAGGCACCCTTAATCTCAATTTAAAAATGCAATTGTGGCTTCAGATCCAACATGTCCTAGAGAGTGTCTGCATACTGTAACTAATGTAAAACAATTCTCCTATTCAACTCTCTCTCACTACTCAACACCCCCATAACTCTCTATCTCTGAAAAGTCTGAAAGGAGTTAGTAGGGTTTTTCCATATGTCCCAAGGACTCTTGTAGGAGAGTGAACCCTGTGTTGAAGTCTCACATGAAAAGTAAGAGGAGACACCCTCTATTTTAGAGTCCTTTGTGGCCTTTTTCTTTGGTTTTTAGGTTCATTAGGGCTTTTCTAAAACCAGCATCATGCATATTTTTCTTTTCCCGTATGCAGGATATTTTACACAATAAATTTCCAAACAAGTATGATATGGTGTTGTGGCCAAGATCTAGAGAAACCTGTTGTGCATTTTACAATCTGAAATTATTGAGATAACATTTGCAAGCAAGACAGAATTTCCATATTGATATGTTCTTCAGTTTTATTGAAAATATGTGGAACAGGAAATTTTTAAATTAATTTAAGGGATATTGCAAACTAGGGAGTGGACATAATATTTCTTCTGTGAAGACCACACCTTAAGATATTTTTACAAAATGCTATTTTATTTTTAGATTAAACTCTCTTCTCCTCCTAGTCATGTTTGGTATTACCTATAACTGTATTCACAATTTCTCCCAGTTTCTGTTTCCAATCACCAGTTCTATTTTAGACATGGTAGTTGATGATTAAAAAAAAATAAAAAGCACTACAAACTATCATTTGGTTCAAACAAATCTAAAAGTAACTTTGGACTCTACAGTAAACACTTTAAAACTAGGTGTGAGAGCACTAAATCAATCATCAATAGGAGAAAAAATTAGTGAACACACAGAAGTACCTAAGTAAACCTATATGGGGTGGTTGCAAAATTGTAAAAAAACTCCCTTGTATTATACTAGTTTCTGTAAATCTTTTTCATTTCCTCAACTTTGTTATAATAAAACTTTTCGTATGATGACTATGCAAAATAAATTTCTTCACTTACGCAAAAAATCCTAGTTTAGCAGAGGAAAGCACTTATGCTGTTATAGAAACTTTTGTAAGTCCAGCTATCAGCAACTACAAATAAATTGTTTTGATTATGTTTTTTCAGCTTTATACAAGACTATATAAAATCTTCTGACTTGCTCCTGACAAGCTGCAGGTAGTCTTTACAGGTTATTTATATATTTTTCTTGCAATAAAGCAAGAAGGAAAGTTTGACAAAAGGAAGCTTAATAATAAAGAGTCGGAAAATTTAAAAGGTGTTAACAGTTGCTGTGGCAATTTCCACATGCATTTCTTTAACCTTTTTTAAAGTGTTCGCTAGAGGGATAAGCCATAGCCCTCTAGTCCCTGGTGGAAAATGGATTCACCCCTCCAGCATAGCTGGGTCACTTCAGTACCTGGATCCCTTCCATGTTTTCTAGAAATTGTTGTGAAGATGGAACAAAAAGCTGGCTAAAGAGTTAAACATACTTGTCTTCTGAACTTGGCTCTGTGTGTATATGTATGTGTGTGGATGTGTAGGAAGGCATAGATACAAAGAGCTACATAATATATTACTTTATTACATGTAGTATATAACTTAATTCATATAGTACAATATATAATTTTAGACACGTTATATATCATTTACCTCCTTGCCATGAGAGTGAGAGTTGTCAACATGAAACCACATAGAGTTAGACTTTGATGGGGACCATGAAATGCTACACAAAAAGGGAAGAGCCTTGCAAAAATCAGGTTATCTTTCTACAGCATTTTTCACTTTGGCAATGGTCTTTGATGATTCAATCTCTACGGAGATATTATGACTTTCTCATCCTTGATATTTTGTTTAAATGGAAGAAATAAGCTGCACCATCGCAACAGTCAAATAAACGTATTTCTTTCCCTGGTAACCACAGTATCTAGCATCAAAATATACATTTTGCAGACAGCATTACTAGGCTGCAGTTGAACTAAGTAATTCATTTCTTCATAGTCTTTTTTTAAAGAAGTCATTTTAGATCATTTTAAATATATGAGGTTTTTATATTCTTCAAATATATTCTAACTCCATATTAAATTTTTCAGACTAAGTTCTTACAAAAACATGTTGATGACAAAAACTAGTCTGAAATTTTGATACATTAAAGCATACCTCAAACATATCAAAAGTTTCTAACAAGACAGACATTAATGGATGAGATTAAAGCGCACAGAATAAAATAGCTGCAATAATAAAAACTTTTAAGTCTTCCCTGATTAAACAATGAGGGAAAATGAAAATGTCTAACGTCTCTAAATACAAAACCTACGTTAAAAGAGATTAATTTTTTTTAACTGTGGGAACTACTTTTAAACGACATATAGACTTGAAAAAAGCACTTTCTTCCATCCCATTCCCTGTCATCCTACAGCTACTTCACCTAGTCCCTTTCATAAATGCATCAAGTTGAAAATTTCAGCATCACTGCATAAACACGACAAACTACTTTATAGAATTGCTTCATCTTCTAAATTTCAGGAATAAATAAATGGACATGCCACAATTAATTATGAGTTAAAGAGCTTTCTTTACCAACAACCACCTGCTGGGAAAGTAGCACAGCAAGCTATAGGGAATCCAGGAGACTGCTGAAGTTCATAGAGGATAACATCTTTAGCCAAGTAATAGACAGGCTAAACAGAGGGGATGTGGTACTGGATGTGATGGTGACCAGCATGATTGAGCTGGGCAGAGATGCATGCTTGGAGACAGCCTGGGCTGCCTAATGCAGCAGCACAATTCACAGTCCTCAAGCATAGGGGCAGGCAAAGATTAATTTCAGGACCTCAAATTTCAGGAAAGAAAACTTTCAGGTGTTTAAGGCACTGGTCAGTAGAACCCCCCAAGAAACTGCCCTCAGGAACATATGAGAGGAATGGAGCTGGCAGATCTTTGAGGACACCTCCCACAGAGATCCAGAGATCTTGGTTCACAGGTGTAAGAAATCAGGAATATAAGAGTCCTGCATGACTGAGTCCAGACCTGCTGGAAAAATAAAAGGGCAAGAAGGAAACATACAGGCAGGGGAAAGATATCCCAGGAAGAGTAGAAGAATGCAGTCAGGTTGTGTAAGGATGGAATGAGGGTGGCCAAGGTGAAGCTGGAGTTGAAAATCACAAAGGATGCAAATACTTACAAGAAGAACTTCAATAGGCATGTCAGCCTGAAAACAAAGATCCAAAACGAGTATGAACAAGTCTGATGAACATGACTGGCAAATTGGTAGCAATGGATGAAGACACTCAAAAGCTTTGAGTGTGCCTCAGTCTTCAACAGCAGCCTCTCCTTCCACACACCTCAAGGGAATGTACTGAAAGGCAGGGACTGGGCAAGATAAATCCCTCCTAGTGAAGGAGAAGATCAGATCTAAACCTCCTGAGGAACCTGAACATATATTAGTGAGTGACACCTGAATGACATGCATCCCAGGGTCCTGAAGGAATTGGCTTAGTTGCCAAGTTGCCAAGTCAATCTTCACATATTTAAGAAGTCATGGCAGTCACCGGGAGTCACAGGTGACTGGAAAAAGAGAAACATTGTTTGCATCATATGAAAGCATAGAAAGGAGGACCCTGGGAGTTACCAACCTGTCAAGCTCAACTCTGTGGCTGGGATGGTCTGAAACAGATCCTCATAGGGGGCACATGCTAAGGGATGTGATTTGAGGGAGGAGATTTGAGGCAGCTAGCATGGCTTCATCCAGGGAAAGTGCTGCCTGACTAAGCTGGTGTTTGTCTGTGATGGGGTGGCTACATCAGTGCATGAGGAAGGGCTACACATGCCATTTATCTGGCCTTCTGTAAGGCCTCTGACAGCTACCCCACAACATCCTTATCTCTAAACTGGAGAGAGGTGGATCTTTTTTTGGTGGCTGTTCTGGGGATAAGGAGGTGGGTGGGTGTCACATCCACCCTAGACAAGCTTAAGAAGTGGGCCCAGATGAACCCCATGAAGTTCAACAAGGTGAAGTGCAAGCTCTTGCACCTGAGAAGAGGCAGCCTGGTGCCATTACAGGCTGGAGGAGGAAGATATCAAGAGCAGTCCTGCCAAGAGGGACTTTGGATGACTGGTGGCTGAAAAACTGGATATGAGCCAATAATGTATGAGCACAGCCCAGAGGGCCAACTGCATCCAGGGCTGAGTCAAAAAAAGAAGGACCAGCTGTTCAAGGGAGGGGATTGTGCCTCTCTTCTCCATTCTCATGAGACTCCACCTGGAATGCTGCATCCAGTTCTGGGGTCCTCAGTACAAGAAAGATGTGGATCTGCTGGAGTGGGCCAGAGGAGAGCCAAAAGTGATCAGAAAGATGGAATACCTCTCGTATAAGGAAAGGATGGGAGATGGAACTCTTGAGAAGTAAGAAGGCTCTGGGAAAACCTTATAATCTTTCTTACAGGGGGCTCATATGAAAGATAGGAACAGGCTTTTTAGTAGGGAATGTAGTGATAGGACAAGGGCTAATGGCCTTATACTAAAAGTCAATTTAGACTAGATATAAGACAGATATTTTTTTATAATGAGGGAGCTGAAACACTGGAATGGGTTTTGCAAAAGCTTTCCCCATTCCTGGTAACCTGTAAGGTCAGGTTGAACAGTCATCTGAGAAAACTGGTCAAGGTGCCCCTGCTCATTGCAGGGGCTTGGACTAGATTACTTTTAGTAAGGTTGCTTCCATCCACATAATTTTATGATTGCAGAAGCAAAGGTAAAGTCTTTAATCTCTTGACCATCTGTGGTACTATATTGTTTTCAAAACCTGTCCTGCAGACTGTAGTCATCATGCTGCTTTATGTATGTTTTTAGGGACTTGGAGGGGAAAAAACACTAATTGTGTATGTAAAAAGCAGTAGGGACTCCTATGAATATAGTTTTCAGGGTTTGCCTATGTTTGTTCAGGCAACAATTTTCAGGAAAACACAAAAGTTGCATCAGGTTTTGAAAAGATGTGCCATGAAATTAGAAGAGTGATTCAACTCTGCAATATTAGAAAATTCAAGCAAACAGACTTTAATACAAAGGACTGAATCATGTCATAATTCTATTTAACCCACAGCAGACCAGTAAAATTATTATTGCCCAAGAATATTTATGCATCTATATATCCTTAGACATACAGATCTATATACTTATTTTCTCGTTATAATTTTGGGAATTCACACTAAACTTCATTCTGCATCACACAATGAGTAAAGACCCTTCCAATTGATTGTGCTTACCCTAATTAATTCTTTATTACATATGACTTATAAATTCAGTTAAATGGCAATGTAACAGGAGTAAAGTCATAATTTTGTTTCACTTCATTTAGAAATAGTTCTTCATATCAATCCTTCATATTGTTCCAATGTGAAAAAAACTACCAATAACATGACAGTTTAAAAAATAAATAAATAAAAAAAACTAAACTAACATCACTTCAAGACTTTGCCAGAGTCACTTTCAATAACATATGACGTCTTTTCTACCTGCATATCATACAAGAATAGGTTGTTGAAAACAAGGAGTCACAGTAAAGACAAAAAATGCTTATAGATATGCCTTTTATCAATCTTTGTGCTCAGACATTTTATTTTGAGCAATATAAAGCTTATCCAGTTATAAACTTTGTTTAAAGAAGGAAAAAAATTTAAAATGTGGTAAATATGCCTTGTTAAACACATTTAAAAATTGTCACTGTTTAACTATCAACATAATGTGCTCATTTTCAATGTGCCCATGAATTATTAGGTCTTATTTATGCATAAATCAAGGTTTGAAAGGCAGGTTTTGGATATCTGTAGTAAGTTGTGCCAAAAAACAAACCACGGTAGGTCAGCCAATATTTATATATGCCATGACAACAGCAAAAGAAAGTGTGTCACATCCAATTCTGTAGATGCAAACAAATCAGATAGTACTACTATTTCCTACACATTACTTCAGGTGGCATTTACTAATTACTGTTGTAAAATGTAGAATTTTTAACATTTTCTTGGGAAAGAATGTTCTTCGATATTTGATCCTTGTACACTTTCAAGCCTAATCAACGAGAAAGGTGAATTAACCCATGAAACAGAGAGCAGCTAACAAGCTCTAAGTGATGTGCAGGTTTTAGAAAGACAAATTAATTTTTGGAAGTATTGCCTTGCTAAGGTTTAGGGCTTGACATGCATCAGTGACCTCAGACCTAGGGAGAGGTTAACAAAACTTGGGACTGACAGTGAACACAAAGAATGCAGAATTTATGGGCCTCAAGGACATTTGGCAGGACTCCCAAGATAAGGGAGAAACTGATAAAGCCAATTCAGCAACTGTGCTGAAATAAGCTCTGACTGGATGAAAGGTAATTCCTGCAGGGGAATCTGCGACCACCAGCTCACAACCACCAACCCAAGGAACTCACTGACTCAAAACAAGTGGAAGATTGAGCAGGCAGAGTAATTAGCATGGGAAGCAAGAGAATCATTAACCAGTAAAAGACAGAATACTAACTAATAAGAACTATGTAACTTGTTACAAATGAACACTAGAGCCTTTGTTTGCTAAAATGTATAAATGGTAAAAAGTTTTAATAGTTCATGTGCTTGATTTGTGAAACACCACTGAGCACCCACACTTCTGAAACATTAAAATAAATAATCAATGTGTCCCACAAGTGTGTAACCATCCTCACTCACACTGCACACAACCAGCCACACACAGACTGGAAAATGGAGTTTGGCATTTCCCCATTAGGGAGTAGAAAGCACCAGTGTTTAAAAACTGAAGGCAACATGCTACTAGCCATCTCTGGGTGGTGGGAGAAAAGGCAGTCATAAGAAAAACCCTTTGACAGCATCTTCTCATGCAGAGTATCAACTGGCTGGGAAATGTGTTTAGAAGCCCTCTCACTGGAAATTTTTTGTCTGGCAATGTACAGAACAGGAGATGGAGATGTCACCAGGGCACTCTGTGGCTCCCTGAGGACTGGAAGCTGCTTGCTGCGCGGTATTGCCTCCTTGCTAGGGTTGTGGCTCGATGGCAACTTTGTGGTGACATTATCCAGAAGAAAAGTTGCATAAATAGCATCTTAGTGGCAAAGCACATCATATATACCTCTGACAGCCTTCTGTTGAAACAACCATGACAAAAAAAAAAAAAAAAAAAGGAGAGAACCTTGGACTTATAGCAAACCCTTCCACATGTACTGCTTGCACTCTGCTCCTCTATGAGGAGCTGATAGGAGTGAGCAGGGAGTATTCAGGGATCTGTTTAAAAGTTATATGCCTACAGGATTTTCACACCACAGCTGGGAAACTAGATGATTGACTGATGGTGAGATATTTCTCTGATTATTTATTCTTCCCCAAATGACACAGGTTTCTTTTTGTCCTGGAAAAGATCTTCCTTATTCTGTATACTGACTCATGCCTCACAAACATTAAGGACATTTCTGATATAGGGCATGATTTCAAATAAATCTGCATAAGAATTTTCATGAAAATTAGATTCATTCATCTTCCTCCTACATGACTCAAATGAACTGAAGAACATACCTAAAAGAAGGAAATCAGTGCCTATACCTCAAACAATTAAATTGGTTCATTCCACCTTAAAGAACTTAGAATTATTCGCATAAGAAGTATTAGGGAGAGAATTTCTAATACGAAAAACTTATGGGGCTGAAATTTTTACAGGACTAAGCCTGACTCCATCTTTTGCTAAACACATAGGCCCTTTCCTGGCTCTGACACACATCCCACAAAGCCAGCGAAATTTATGGCACACAGGCTTTTTAAAAATCCTGTCTAATGACTGCACCTAAAACAAGAATTCAGTGAAAAGACAGGAATTAGAAACACTCTGAAATGCACGAAAGAGAAAACGAGATATGAGTAAAGTGCGAAAGAATATGGAGCTATTTATTTTATAGGGACTCCTTTACAATTCCAAACTCCTATATATGTAGAGTCCATGCTGTTAGGACTTGGCAGTGGTCACATATTGTGGCAGATAAATAANAGAGGAGAGGAGAGGAGAGGCCCTTCTAAAAACAACAGGCACTGTGAAAATAACTAACTTTCTCTCTCTGTGAGAGCTTCATTTCCTTTCTTTTTCAAAAAGGGGAGTCTAGCTGCTGTTTTCCTACTCAGCTCTTTTATCTCCCAATGAACTAATAGCAAATTCACTATCTGATGCCATTCACATAGAACTACCAGACAATTTATTGGAAGCATTCCTTCTGAGATGCTAATTAAGGTTGCTAAAATGCACTGTTTTTGCCTTAAGGTGTTACATTAATATTTATGTCAAAGCTACATCTACTTTTCCTCAAATTTAAAGGGATATGACTATTAAAATAGACACATCTTCCCGCTTAGTTTAATTCCACATGGAATCTGTTGAGAATTTGAGAGGGAAAAATCAACTGGATGTCTGCTACATAACTATAAAGGGCCAAGACAGATGCTCCTACTCACTAAAAATGTTTAAAAATGTGAAAGGCTATTTTTATAATTGTAGTTCTACAGCTAAATAACCTTGCAATTTAAAAAAAGAAATCCTAATCCTTGATATTTGTTTGCTACTTAGAAACAAGCTAGATACCCAAGTGATCAAAAATTTAAATTAGCCTAAAAATAAGTTATCACCTCTTCCACAGGATATTTATTTTGCATTACTTGAATAAAACTCAAAGCAGACATCACTGTAGGCAGAACACTACCAAAATGGCTGTCAAGGTGCTGTTGCAAGGAACATCCACTTGAGAAGGACCTCTTTAATCCAACTGATCAGAATAAATTAAAGGGAACACACTGTACACCAGCTAACTGTCAAAAAGGTTTAATCACGCCATGTTATAGCAGTTGTTGTGGTTCATGCTAGCTAGCAAGTACTGGGAATTATTTCAAGGAGAGGAGTCTTATTCTGCCTTTAAAAAGAATACCTTACTCCTGGCCTTGCCACCCTCTGCCAAGGATGAATTCTACTGCAAGTCAACTCCATTCAGGCTGGTCCTTGAGCCACCTTCTGACCTTCAGTTAAAATACATTCATTACAAAATTTGAGATCAATCAAACTCTAATCAATATTTAATTTCAAAATGGAGTAGGTTTTACAGCAAGGCCGTAATATGGAGGATTCAGAAAGGAATCATACATATCACCTAAAATGTCAAATAGGAAAAGGGGCTCAAAACTGTCTGTGTGATTGCCCACAGTGGCTTTCCATGGAACTGCCATCCTAAAGATTGCTTTCTCTGGCACCGTGCTGTATTTAGCCACTGGTAATCCTGCCCCTGCCTCTGTTGGGACAGAAAGTGAAAGGAGAATCCTACATACCCCACCTGAGCCTCTTGCAACCCAGAGACAACCTGATGGGTCTAAGTGGCATCAGATGGACTGAATGTGGGCTGTAAATGGGCTCCACTACATGAAATTTCCTCTCTTGAGCTACTTTTGGCTCTTTATTTTAAATCTCTCAACTACTTCTATACAAATATGTGAAAAATTACTGCATTTGCTGCAGTTCTGTTATCAAAGTCACCATTGCAATCTAATTTATGTTAGATTTTACCTAGGTGCAACCAGTAAATACATAAGAAACTTTAATCTGCATTTCAGTCCCCAGCGAGAGTACAAAAATGCAATATTTATTTTTTATTTTGAGAGTATCAAACACCATTTACATGCCATCACCAGTAAAAGCAGTTATGTGTCATCTCTGTTTCATAATTGCTGCTTGGGAAGTCTACAACAGAGGAGCTTCTTATTAGCACATCTGCAGGATGTGCTGTGTGTTGTTTTACCTGTTCAGAATTCCACCAGAGTTCACACACAGCTTGAACACAGGGACAAAGAGGTCTTTTTGCTTTGTCAGCTGCAACCAAGCAAGGAAACCAAACACCGCGCAAACCTAACAAACTTGAACCAAAAAACCACCCTGACTCTGAACAAGGCAAACAATCTTACAATTGCCTCAGAAAATTCAGGGACTTTAGTTCTTTAAAAACAAGGCATGGCTAGAACAATATCTTGGAAGCATCTATTTGATTAAGGTATGTCACTTTGAAAGACTTGAAAAAATGCAATTAAATAAATAATTTGGAAAAAGTTAAATTTTCACTCAAACTACTTTCATTCAGAGTAATAGCTACTGTAGTATTTTTCTTTTGGGAAAATCCTCACTGGGAATTAACTTTAGAAAAGCAATTAGACCCTACTGGGTAGCTAAATGAATCAACCTGTCTAAACTATTTTTTTACTAGAAATATATCTGCATTCCAGCATCTTGAAACTATTGTGAAAACACACCCACACTACATAAAATTAATCCCCAGGGGACCATAATGGTTGCTGTTAATAATACTCATCTGAGCTTGAGGCCTCAAGTGTTGAATATCTGTCAAATAAAGAAGAGAGACAGCCAGCAGCAAAAGGACAAAACAAGGGGAGCATTTTCAGCTTCAACTGGTACAAGTTGTAAATGTGAAATAGGTTATTAGAAAAATAAATTATTTCCTGCCCTCCTCTAATTTTTCACAATCTGTGTGGTAAAGCCTTCACCACTGACACAACTGACATAGTCTTTGCATCTGCATTCACTTACCATGACCTAGTGGGTAAACCAATCTTGCTCTCCCTAATAGCTTAATGCCAGAAGCCCTTCACATAATGTAAAACATCTCAACCTCCCCAAACTTACCTCAAATTAAAAGGGAAAAAAACCCCACAACCTGGTAATGTAATTGCTTGCCTAACAACTAAAAAGGTGACAATTAAACTCTTTTGTTTTCCTGAACTTCTATTTAACAACAAGCTCAGCCCCAAATCTAACCTCTTAGGAACATCTGTAGGAACGTTCATATCTTTATTTAAGCAAAATTATCTTTAAACAGTAAATCCTACCACTGCTGCAACATGGTCATGCCCTGGAATGTTTCTGTGTTGCCACTGAAATCTTCAAAACTAAAAATAAGCCAAGCACAAAATAAAGTGATATCTCCTACCTGGCACACTGCTAACGCAACTGACCCTCTGCAAAACCAACTGCTGTCTTACGTTTTGTGTTTCCTGGAACGATGACACTGCAGGTGAGATGAAGAGCACAGTTCTTTCACCCTTTCCAGTCAACACATGGTTAGCCAAGACACCCGAACAGGACTGAAATTCATCCATATGTAGAGAATTTTCCTGGCTTATGGGGATGAAGACAAAGAGCTGAAAACTATCATTGTGCATTTAAATGCACTTTGTCTATATTAAGTAGATGAAGGGGAACCTAGTGAACCACAGACAACATATGATTCTCAGAATTCCTCACCATATACTTTCAATGAGTCCTATGGGATTCCCAGCTTTCTTCTTTTTCATTATGGAAAATACCTATGATCCCAATTGCTGGTGTGCTGAGGAAAATTAAATTTACACCTTGAAATCTGTGTGCTCCTTTAAGCAAAGTCCTTCTTCCTTCCTTATTTATTTGTACACTGCATAGTAGAATAAACTCTAAATATTGCTGAGGCCTCTGGGGTTTATTGCAGTATAAATGAGGTAATAACAACGGTATGGAACTTATTCTTAAAGTGAGTGGGCAAGTGCAAGTACTCAATAACCATGTCCTACCCAGCAGAATGACGGGGAAACAAGCTGATTTTTCAGCATTTCTTCTACTACTTTTGTGGGCATAAAATAAATATTAAACCTCTGTTTTTCTATGTCAAATAAAACCAAATGATATTTTGCTTTGTTCATGGGAAAGTAATCTGGACTGACCTCTGCTAAACACAGACTAGTTTCTCTGACTGTCAGTTCCACTGTTCATTGGCTGAAATAAGACTGACTCTGCCCAGTTTTGCTCACTTACAGCAAGACAGTGATTGGGGTCAAACCCCACATCCTCCACAAACACATGTTCTGTGAATTCTGATAACCAGTTGGTGGGGGGAAAAAGCAGTTTCTGAGCCATCACTGATATACATGTCTATGCAAAACAGGATGTAATCTGGGACTGAGACTTAAGCAATACTCAAAGTCAGAGAAAAAAAATTAACAATACTGTTTGTTCAGAAGGGAGGTCTTCTGCAGAAATATCATATGATCTGTTCCCTATGAAATTTTTTATACTTGGATTTGAACAATAAAAAGCAATTATTTTTAAAAGCAAATCTATAAGCACAAGTATTGTATTTTCTGCATGACATTGGACCACATAGAGGAAACTATAGCTGTGCTGAAATCTGATCCAGTGAAAAACAGTAATTATTTTTATGGTTTCTGACACAGCTCTAAAAGCTCTCAGGCAGTCGTGTGTTTGCATAAGCACACAAATCCTTTCTCTGTGCAGCTACAGCTTTTCTAAAAAGACTAATAAAGAATGCAGTGTGTCGTTAGTTTGAAGGGTGCAGATATCAAGCCTTAGCTATAACAATGGTGGGATATAGTTAGCAAAACTAACCAAGAATATGATCAGCATAAACTTATCAAGTTGCATGTCATAAAAAGTCACGTGGTGCAGCCAGGAATTGTGAGCTGAGACTTCTTACAGTGCATGTGTAATTTTTAAGTGTGAAAATACCACACAGCTCTACTTATCTCAGAATGCTAATATACTGACGTGTTAAAAACAAAAACAAAAGAAACCCAGCAACCTTCATTTTATATCAGTTGATCAATTTTTACAGGCAAAAGAATACATAATATTTAAAAATCTGGATCAATGATATACTGTAAGATACTAAGTATACCAGGCAGAAAAAAGCCTGCCTTGTTACCATATCTCTGGATGTAATTAAGGCTGTCATGATCTGAATGAGCGTGACTTGATCAAAGCTGAGCAAAACAACACCAGCTTTTTAAGCATGAAGAGATAGACACTTTATGAAATACAAAAAGACATGGGCTAAAACATATTCTATAAGATGAAAATAGATTTTTTATGAAGGCTAATTTTAACCTCTTTCTACAGTGAACTAGGTCACACTGCAAACATGCAGAAGCTGAAATTCTTAGAATTTTTATAGCTGGCATACAAAAATTAATTTGAAAATGAGGAAGAACATCCTTCCAGTCTTCAGAAAACAGAAAAATACAGTTCAAATGAAGATTTTAACAGGCAAGGGACAGAACAAGAGCTTTAACAATGTGTTTATATCATTGCAGGATTTCAGATATACTTAGGATACTCAATGATGGCGGACACCAAAGTCTGTTACATGCAATGGAGAAACAGCACTGAGCTTTGAATGAAGCACATACAGAATCTTCGACTCTATAAATTTTGGATTGTTGGGTTTTTTTTTTCATTTGTCCAGTTTCAATATCCTGGAAGGACTTAACAGTATTGTCTCACATCAGCTGCACTGTAATACCTTGGCATATGGATTTGCATTTCACATATGAATATTGTACAAGAAAACCCAGATAAAATCTTTCCTTTTCAGCTTAACCTGAAGTAAAATCTTTGGCACCCTCACAATAATGTTTTTGTATATCATCGGGTCTGTAAAGTAATGCCAGTTCCACATCTATGCTCCTGAATTTTGAGTAGCATTCTGATTCAAAATCTCTAACAAGACTAATATAAACTGTTATCAATTAAATCTGTAATTACGTATATTTTTCTGACGCCTGAGATTGTTGCAGGTTTTTGTTTCATTTACAGAGTGTCATGGAATGTTTAATTGCTCATTAAATCCTAAAGTACAAAGATTTCTTCCCCTTGTCAAAATACTCCAGTTATGGCATGTCAACTAACCATAAACAGAACACATACTATGACCACTCTAACTTGTTTTGGTCCTTTAAATTATGCTGATCAACGCATTTTACCACTTTTAACGTCTAGTCTGTTTCGCAAAAACTTTGCTTTAGAGTAGAAAGTGTCATAGCAAGAAGGCCTTTAAACCAAGCATCTCTTTGATCCAACACATGCTCCAGAATGCAGGAAAATATACACTATCAAAAATGCATGAATCATATATGTGTGCAGTGAATCCATATCCTGGGGAAGGTCAGGAGGGCTTTACAGCTTTACTGCCTTTGCATCTAGGATAGGTCTTCAAGCCAAGCGTTGGAGACAGTGTCTAATGAAAACAGTGGAGAGAAATCATTAATATTTCTCATTCCATATTCAGGGCCAGTTGCACATGTTGCTATGTTTTTTATGTAGAGGTATAATGCTTGCCAACACTGCTTAACTCCCTCAGAACTAATTCACTTAATAAACCTAGTTTTACTGGGGCAGCCATTACTCCACCATTTTATTTTCTTATGCAGGTGGATGGATGGGCCAGCTGGTGGGCTTTTGCTCTATCCTGCTGCTGGGCATGCTGGTCGGCTTTTCAGGCAGCTAACTGGTAGGCCTCTACAAATTTCCTGTGAAGGACAGAGACTTGTCAGCAGTTTCCACACAGGGCCATGTGAGCTGCATCTCACCACTCCCTGGAGGCTTTAAATACTTCACTTGGGAGCACCAGCCGCTGTGGGATACCAGCAGAGGTAGATTGTTCCAATGTCTCCCTTCAAGAAAGCTTGCTGCAGCGATTAAAATTAAACAAACGAGGACGTGTGTGGCTCTTCCTTCAGGAATATTTATCAAAATGAAATATGCGACTGGTTCAGACCCAAATGATATCCAAAAATTTAGCGTAGGCGGAAAGGGGTTCTTATTTTAGCAATACTGCTTTATGCACGATGAAACAGGATTAAGATTTTACATATGCTCTTTTATTTGTGCCTGATTTATCTACAGAAACAGCTTAATGTGTTGGCGGAATAGCACCCATCAACAGAAGTGAAGAATCCCATGGAGCAGTGTATCTGCCTGCAGGCATAGCCTGGCAAGACATGGATTTGTGCAGAAGAATCAAGTCTGTCAAGCAGGCGAAAGAAATTCTATCTTTGGACCCATTAGTAAGCTGACATTATCCACAGTTATTTTTGTTAACTGAAAATAAGTTTAGATTGCATGTAAGAGATGGATTCCTTTCAGCTTTGCGGAAAAGCACACATGAATTACAGTGTTGCAAATACCCTAAGATCTGTCTTGTTGGCTAGTCACTGTTTACATTTTTATTCAGTCACTAAAACAGTTGTCATTTAAGCATGTGTCCTCCTCCAGTTTTCTGAACATGGCACATAACCTGATTTTCTGCTCTGTGAAAAGGATGCAATAGGACAAAGGGTGCATTCAGGGGTTTCAGATGTCAGGATGACAAAATCATTTGATGGTCCCAAAGGCCAGAGCCAGTGTTTCTGCTGTAGAGATTTCCTGAGCAATAGCACCTGCTCTTCCAGCATGGCAGCTTGGAACAGAAAACAAGCAGCATCTGAGGACACAATTTGCTACACCCTGTCTCCTCATGATAACTATCTTTCAGCAGCTTTGATGTGTCCCTTTGTCCTTATTAACTAACGGACTAAATGTTTTCAGTGCAGTGCTGTAATCGGTAAGTGATTTTCTTTCAGAGCCCCTTTGGAGCTCCCAACTGGGAAATGAACTTGGCCATTCAATCTGCATCCCATCTGGACCAGCAGGATTCCTTATCCTGGAAATACTCTTCCAGTAATTCATAGCTGCTAATGTCACAACAAATTGTAATGAAGTTAGGCACATTCAGATGGGTTTTCTAGTGGTATTGTCATTGATGTGCCTCTTTATTTATTGAGAAGGTGGCAATACTGCACATACAAAATTCTTCATTCTAAACTGAAATGTTAAGACATAAATGGCAGATGGTCAAGCTTATAATGCAAAGAATTTGGTTCCCTAATTACAGCGGGATAAACCGATCATTTTAGTAATATGAGCTGTGATTCATACAAGCCTCTCTACTTTCTCCCTTCAGTCCTTGAAGATGAATTCGGGTTGAAAGGTAAATCAGCCAAGCTACAAGGGGTTCACACAACATTGATTCCCATGAATCTGGCTCTGATGAAAACCTTTGTACTTAGCCCTTTTAATTCCTTTGGGCCTGCAGCCTTTCTTCTAACCCTCCCTACTATCATTTCAGTCACTCCTTCTAAGGCAGAACTTGTGTTTGGAATGACAATTTTTTTTAATTATGGCTTTACAGGCTGAGCTTTTCTGCTCCAGAGATGAACACAGGTAGCTTAACAGAATGATAAGTATATTTCCAAAGTTCTGGAAGGACTACCTGTGTCTGAAGAGACAGTTAATATCAGCCTGACTACTAAAAATGTCTCTTGGTTACCAAAAGGACAATCAAAATTATATTAGTGTTAACAAAGACTCACAAATATTGTGCTGCATCATTTTTGAGTAAAATCTCTGTCTGCTCACTATGTAACAAAGATTCACTTGGCTGAAATATCTGCACTAGAAAAAAATAAAAAGAATGGAGATTATAAAAAAAAGCTAAATACTATACAGGTAGCCCAGATGCCAAGGTAATACAGTGAGAATATGTAATACAGAAGAAATAAGGAAGTCCATAAACTGAACTGGGCATTGAAAAAAAGCTTTGCTCAAAATTTGTTAAGAAGGCATATGTGGCATTTCTCTTTATCTGTCATGCAAAACCAGTACATACACAGGATGCTTGCAGTTATTTAAAACTATGAATTCCATCCCAGGATTTGTTGAGACCCTTTCCTCCAATGCAATGCATTCCAAACTATCCAAGGAACACTATGTTATGGATATTTTAGTATATGCTATCAATGCCTTTCTCTTTATGAAGTACAAGAGTGACCCTACAAATACTTTTCCAGTTATGAATTCTTGAAAGTCAGTCCATGTAAATATTTGCTGAGATTGAGAGATTTCAATGGTAGTCCCAGAAATCAATTATTAGTAACCTTAATATTTCTGATCATTTTGTTCAAAATTTCAGGCTTCTCAGCAGGCTCTTAGTTAAACAGTCCGTTAGCTCCCTAACTTGACAGATTGAATTGAAATTACTAAAGAGCAACAGAAATATCCACCTAATTTCAGCAAGTAGGGGGGTGATGTTGCAGACAATTTTATGAATGCACAGATATTTTGCACTTAGATCCAAAATGCTCAGAATACAAACATGATCTGTGTCAAGAAAGCCTGAAAAATATTGCAAATGTTTTAGAGGAAAAAAATAAACAAAAAAACAAACAGAAAAAAAAGAAGAGTACATTATGAAAAATGCAACTGCTAATAGGTATTCAGCTTTTATTATACTTTTATTATACTTTTCAGCTATTATTGCTGGTAGTTTTTGTATTAGATCCAGAATAATGGTCAGTGGTAACAGGCCAAGGTTTTTCCCCTGAGATGAAGATTCCTGAGAGATAATTCAGGGGTTTTTTTGGTGGTTGCTATAAAGTCTATTTTGCTCTAGTGTTCCATGCAGCCCTCTTGTGTTACACTTTCCAGAAGAAGCATGTATGCTACCATTTTCAGAGCAACACATTTGTTCCACAATCAGAGAATCCCATAACAAATGTGTAAAATAGAAGAATAATTTCCTGTGGATAATATGTGGGACAAAATATAGAGGTCCAGTATAATTTGCATGAACCAAATAACTCATCTGGAGTCCTCAAGTCATACAGAGTGCAAGAAATCACTGTGTTATGCCAAGTATTGGAGTTGCCAAGCAATCTTAAAACCTAGGAGATTGTTAATTAGAAAAAACAACTGAGAAAAAATACACTTTCCATTAATAATTAGGCAGAATATGTGTGTTGTGACAAATGCTTCACAGGCAACCTACTCATCAATTACACATTTAATGGGGTATTACTTGCAAGGAGACTTCTTTCTTGGACTTCTTTCTTGGATCATACCTGGTGACAAAAGGCCTCTTCAAAGATGAAGGGTTTAAAGGTGTCTCCACTTTCTAGTGTCCCTGCTGTGTGTTCCCCACTGTAATTAGGCACAGAGTTTTCATGAAATGCTATATATGAGTGCAATTAAATTCTTCTCCTTGATTTTCCACTTGACTATGAATGGACACAAAACTAATTATCTTTCAGAGCCTTGCTCTTGCATTGCAGTGAAAGTTTTCTTATATTGACAACAACTTCTAAAGACAGAGGAGTGGGACAAAGAGAATGGCTTCTAACTAAAGAAAAGTCCTCAAAACTCAACTCAGCAATTCCTTAAGCAGAAAAGATTCCGTGATTGAATTGAAATACCTGCAAAAAGCATGAGGAAACTAAGAAAGAGGGAGAAGCAGAAAAGATTTTAAAAATTAAAGTTTCAGAACTGGATTACAGATTTGCACAAATTTGGATTGCAAATTTTCAGTTTCACAAATTTGAACATTTTCAGTTTCACAACAACAAAAAAATTATTGTAAGTGTTTAAAGTGCTTGTAAGTAAATTATGAGGAATGCTTCTGCAGAGGTATAACTGATGGCACAGAGATAAAAGGGAAGACCAGACAGTAAGAGAAAACTTTGAAAGACAGCCTCAGAGTGATGTAGGCAGATGTAATGGAAATCTTCTCTGCAGAGCACAACACAATTTCATCTCTCCAATGAAACTCATAAATAAGCCCCCAAACACAGTATTTCCCCTTCAGAAATAAAACAATTACCATCCAATCATAAAACATGTTTACTGAACTCCAATAACCTTTCTCTGTCCATATCAGATATTCCTAGGAGGGTAAAGGAAGTCACCAATGGATGTAATATGTCAGTGCTGCCCATAGTGAGAGCCTTAATCTGCTCTATAATTGACAGCTGATGAAGTCCTAAAACATGTCATTTAATATCTCTTCAAAAACATTACATTATTAGGAAGAATTACTTATTACATGTTGGTCTTATTAAGGATCTGCCACTTCAAAATGTAAATAAAGACTGTGCAACATGAAAATTGTTTCTAACATGAAAAGTCTCTCACTTTTTCTTTTAACATATCCAAACATTTTTCTTTTCTTCTGTCATGTTCCATGTCAACAGAAGCTCCAAATCCCTGACCTTGTTCTTCCCATATATTTTTTATCATTTCATTTCAAGCATAAAAAGTACATTTTCATGGAGAGGGTAACTCTATGTTCTACATGTCCTTACTCTCCATCTTTCTCTCTGCCAGAAATGTGTTATCTGAAGAAAATAAAATTGCTAGAGCTTCTGAATATTATATTTGAGTTAATTTATTATTTTTACCTGCAAACCTCTGTTAGGCAGTTTGAAGTGAAAGACTTCTCTTTGTACACAGACCAGCACATGCAGGTAAAGGATGTAATATTGCTGATTCTGTATCTTAAGAGAATTGTGCTGTACACAATATGCAGGGTATCTTGGAAAACTCTTATCCTTCCAGAAATCTTTCCAGGATTTCTGGAAATTGCAGTCTATAACAATCAGTACGGCTCTTGAATCTGCCATTCAGGTAAGATTGATGAGTAATCATTTTGTGTGATAACAAGCTTGTGTGATAACCTACAGAGAGATTAAGTACGTTTTCATTAAGCAGTTTCAATTACAAGAATTATTCTATAAGGAACTATGTCAATATGGCAGTAGATTTAAGAGATAGGCCATCAAATTTCCACTCCTTAAACAGAAGACTGCTGAAAAGCAAAATTCAAAAACTAATTTTGAAAGAAAACTACTTTTCTTGATGTATATCATGTAAAATGCTGTATTTATACTGCTCATTTTTTTCACTAAGAGGAAAAATTGCATCATAAAAACATGCTAAACAATAGAAAAAAGCCCCCAAATTATAAAAATATACATGGCTTGATTTAACAAATCTCATTCCACAATATGAAGTTACAATTTAACAGTCTGGCTTTATTATAATTCTGGGGTTCGCATAAAACCAGCATTTGATTATGAAAACATAAAGATGTCTTGTTTGCAGATTGATTGGAGGAAACATAATACAAGAAGTGGCAGGTAACCTGACATTTGAAAATGGCTGCATGCAGAATTAAAAGTAGAGGAGAGGTTACAGCATGGATGTAATTGGTGAGCTCATCTATCAGAGTATTCTTTAAGAATGCAAGAGCCTGGAATTGTTCTGTGATAGAAACGTCACAGAACCTATGTACTAAACTAACATAATCCAAGAAACACATTGGGGGGAAAAATGCATATCCTAGTTGTCAGCTTTTAAAATATTGTCTAACCCACCCAGGGATAGCTTCACAGCAGATTAGCTAAAAATCCTGCCAACTACCAACCCACCACCCAAATAAATTGTTATACAGCAGTCGTCCTTAAAAAGTCAGAGAGACTCCCTCCTCTCCATACATCTAACTCCCTGGAAATCATTAGGCAAACTGTTAACAAATATATTAACAAACTTGTAAGACCCTTTTGGCCAAGAAGAGGGTTTGAATCCATTCCAGGAATGCCTCACATGCACGCCCAGATGCCTGACACTGATTCAGGCTGCAGTGTCACGGGAGCCAGGTCTCACTGGAGCCTGCAAGTGAAAAGGTGGTGACCAAAGGAGTCACCCTGCCACCGCTGGCTTCAAATCAAACACGGCCACTGTAGAAGGAGACACCTCTAAATAACAATCAGGGAGCTGCTACAAAACACAGCATTCACAGGAAGGCATCAATCTGCACTTTATGCCGAGACAGCACAATGTACTTATTGAGAGCTTCTCTAATGGGACAGAGAAAGCATTGGAAACCCAGAAACATGTGCTGCATCCACTCCTCCTCACCCTCCTTTTTCACAATTCACTAAGGAAGCATAGTCCTTTACAAAGAAGAAGAGGATAAAATAAACTTTGCTCTAAAAAGCCTTGGCCAAGATACAAGAGCATAAGGGGGAAGCCACAAATTAGCAGAAACTGCCTGAATTCAGAGTATCACTAACAAATGAACCGAGAGAGAGAAAAGTTTTCTCTGGGTAGGAGTCAGGCTGCCAGGAACAGGAATTTTCAAACTGGCTAATGGTCTCAGATAATACAAGTTTCTATGTCTCAAACACTCATTTTACCACTAAACTCAACCATATAATGCTCACACCACATGTTTGTAAAAGATAAATAGTCTGGGATTGAACAAAATCAGCTGTTCAGGCCCTAAAAAGAAGCCATTCATGAGTTACTGACCACAAAGGAAGTCCTGCCCAAACCCAGTGCTGTGCTCTCTCATAGGGTGGTGTTCCTCTGTGGGCCACTGGGCTTTGGAGAGACCTGCAGCCTGAAGGCACACATACATAAACATAGAATGGGATTTCTGGGGTCAGAAAAGAAATTGCATGCCCGTATGATTGTCTGTCTGGTTTTTACTGTGTCCCAAATCACAGGCAAGGAATTTGCTATTCCTTCTTTCAACACAGGCAGCTACTTAGCAACAAATAAAATGTAAGGTCATCCTTTTACTATACTCGAACACAGCAAATTAGAAACTTCACTTGAAGTACTGATGTCAAACTATCTTTGAAAATTTAGCAAGTACATGAGAAAAGATTTACTAATGTACAAAGCACAGATGTTTTCTGTCTTCTTAGACCAACATTTCTAATGTAATGATACTAATCTCCTTTCAACTGTACAGTCCTCCAATTAAAACAAGAAATCTCCCTTTAGATTTTCTTCACTATCACTACTAATGAAATGGGCCATTAACTTTAATAACACAAATGAGTTTCACTAACCATTCAGTGCAATCAGTGTACAAGATAATATTTTAAGAGCACACTTTGCAATGTAGCAACCAGTAGATAATGATCTTTAAAAAAACTGCTTTCATGGCAATGGGCTACCAAAACCCCATGCCTCATGGCACTTAAATATTCTACAGGAAGGCAAAAATATGCCCAGCTCACCCACTGGACAATATAATCTTAGATCTAGGAAAGCACAATTTAATAACTGAACCAAAGGGTATTTTCCTTTTTTAACACAGTTAAACCAATCTTTCAGAGACACTACATATTTTTTCAGAGGTAAAGTAAGGATATATGAAATTTATTTACATTTCCTCAATCTAATTCTGGATTTGTAACGCATAAATCCAGATCATTACACAGTATTTCATTTTCTACTTATCACACAAGAATTTCAGCAGCACACTATCTCACAGTTTTTTCTATGACATAACTTGTTCTTATGTGTTTTTGTAGTACTTCAATTTAAAGTAAATTGACTAATAGGATCTCCCATACTAAATTGCACCATTTATACATCAAGTCCAATGCCTTGCCTCCAGCAACAGCCAGTATTCAGCAATCTAGAAGCAAACTAGGAAACATATATTGCTTCTCACAAATTACATTCATTTTAGTCCACAAGGGAAGGGTTTCCTGCCTTCTGAAGCAGTTCGTTTGCTCCCAGAGGTCTGTAAATCTGTTTGTGCTAAATTTCATTCGAGAAAAGTGCGTCACAATCTTGCTAACACAAACTCAGGAAATGCTTCTATAAACCATGCATTTTTCAAAAGGTATACTTGTCAGACCCAGCACAAGGAACTCTTCACTTCATTTTCATTTGCTCAAAAGAAAATCTTATCTAGGCCTCTCCCTTCTCTTCATACTTCTTTTGATCCCACCTGCCCTCTTTTACAAGCACTGTGTGGGTTAAAAATAATACTTATTCTAAATTAATCTTTCCAGAAAAGTTATTTAACAAACAAACATTACCATTTCTCACCGTAAGTGTGCCTTTTTCAGCCTGGAAGTGCAGGTGCAGTGTTAGGGCCTTGTTCCCTCATTTCCTTCTCCAGAAAATAAAGGCTTGGAAAAATGATTACTTTGGTGATATAATTGCTTCCCCCACCCAAGCATATTCAGAAATATGAAAACAGGATAACAGGTAAATTTCTAGGACAACAGAATAGCTATCAAGATAAAAACTAGTTGTATATCACCTTTACAAACTAGCTGGCATTACCTAATTTTTTTGAGATAGAAAAATATATAGATCAATCAGAATATCTAATATTACCCCACTGCAGGTCTGAGGGTCAGAAATGCTCTTCTAATTCCTATCATGGGCTTCTTATTGGTAGTTTGTCTTGTTTCTTCCTATATCAGTTAAGTAACTTCCTTAGTTTGAAATTTACTTCTTACCTCTCAATATACACCATATCCATTTGAACCTTTATTTCCCCCCCAGTTCAGGCCAAGACCCTCAATTCTTCTTTACATAGACATATTTCTGCTTCAGACTCCTTCCAGTCTCAACTCACTTTCTTGGTGCACATACTTGACTGATCTGTATGTACCTGAGTCTTACACAGACATGTTGGATATTTACTCACTCATTACACCAGGTCTTTCACCTTGTGGCATTGACAGCTCAAAGACATTCTGTAATCCATTTACTTTCCTTATTATAATCATGAGCACTTTTATTTCCATTTAACACTATAAATGCAAAATATCTATTAATTTTAAAGTGGGTTTTTATTACTTTTGTATAATTAACAGCTCTAGTTCCGAAAGTTAACTTTTGCAATTTATTCAGCTTAGATCAATTCACTGTGTTGTTTTGCAGATCACAATTGTTCCACTACCTTATAAGTCACTGCCTGTCTCCTTTTTTCTTGCTGAGGAGCACTAAAATGCAGCTATATATGTCAGCATTAATTACACCAGACTTGTAATTGATGGAGCTTTCGGCATTTTGAAAATTTGTTTCCCAGGCCTTCATAGATCTAGTGATACACTTCCAATGGGCAAAAAGAAATGTGGTAAAACTTCTTTTCTTCCTTCTTATGTGCCGCATGCTAAGTTAGGCTTATCTATAAATTCCGTAGTATTAATCATGTCCTTATTCCATTGCTTCATATTTACAAAGAACGCGTTACAAAAGAGACTTTTGGTAGCAAGCTTCTTCTACAGCTGTTGCATACTGCTGACAGCAGTATTATAATTCTTAATGAAATGTAAGTAAGAAAGAGTGTTTGCCTTTCATGACCTCAAAACAGGATTTAAAATACTGGCAGAAGAGGTGTGCAAATTAATTTTATTCAAAGAATAATTTTTTTTTTCTAAAAACATTTTAATAGGCAAACTAATTGTAAAGAAAGAAGAATATTAAAATGAGATAAAAGTAAATGCTAAATGTTTTACCTTAATGAAAAATTCCATGCAATTTGGATATCAGGAGACATTTTTATGCAGATAGAGTGTAACTATATAATCTTACACATCATGCAATAAGTACATTAAGAGTTATCGTCAGGAAAAATAATCTTATTTCCTTCTATAGATGATGTATGCTCTGCACTGCAATCAGTTTTTTATAATTTTAAAATCAAGAATAAAAAAATTATAATTATTCCTCAATATTATACACAAAAAAGTCATTATATTACTTCACCCCACCTCCCTCCCCAAAAATAACCTCTTTTACTGTCCATGTTACAGAATTTTAATAGTTCGATCAAATTTGTTTTCTTATTTCAAACAGTCTGAAAATATATGGAAGAGCATACTATCATTTGGAGAAGACCATGTTAAAACTTACTGCCATTTAGCAGCTGAAAAAAGCTGATAGAAACAAGGATCATTTAAGACATCCCAGTGTAAAAATAGGAATGGTTAATCTCATTGCATCTTCATAAGCTTAAAAATATTAAGTGTTCAGAACCTTGCTGTGTTAGTTCAAATTATTTCTCTATATGCTATAATCCAAAACAAGCAGACTAAAATTTCTAGATATATAGACATTGGAATTAGAGAACTGTATTTGGCTAATTTGTTTCTTTTCCAAAGTAATCTCTGTGGTATGTCACACTGTCACTGCAGGTTGTGATAAATACCTGCAAAAACCCTACACAAATTAAAACCTTCATTTGTGTTAAAAAAAAAAATCCCAAAAGCCATTCATTTAGGAGGAAATGGCTTCTTCTAAACTGTTTCTGGACAGAAACAGTTCAGAAGAGCCCCAAGGTCTTTCTCTTCTGTTGGTTAATCAAAACTTCAGCAAATAAAGTAAATCAAAATACTTATTTCAATAGATTTCTTATCTCACTACCCTTGTCTCAGTATCTTTACTAATGTCTTAAATGTATTTAATACAAGAGTTACAAGTGGGTATATTACTTATGCTGTCATTCTGTTTAGCAGCCCTAATTATGGACTGTTTGATGTTATACAAAAACAGAAAATAAATGATGCCTGCGTTCAACCAGATTAAATGGAAATTGAAAGCACGAGAAAACCAGGAAAGACACAGGGTGCATTTCTGAAATTGTCACAGCATACTGACAATTCAAATGTGTTCAAGGTTGCTTTTTATATAGCTATTACACAAAAGTGAGAGGAGCTAGAGAGAGGGTTATACAAGTCATTCTGGAAAAAAAAATAGCTGCATGTTTAATAAGTGGTGATGAAGTCTCAGCCAGATGGTAACAGGTCAGTTATTACCACTGAGTGAAGGACAAGAGCCCTAGCTGTAACCTCTGCCTGAAAATAGGTGCATGGGGATTTATTATGTACCAGGACCAATGCAGAGAAAGACGAGGCATGGAGAGAAAAGCTGAGTAGGAAAACGTTATGTCCAACATCTCAAATCAAGGCCAAATTAGGGAGTGGGAGTAAAGAAACATATAACCAAGGCACTGGATATTAATTATCTACAAAAACTAGTGTGGGAGATGGAAAGTGCAAGATATTACACAGGGGATGGAGAGAGGCAAGGAGAAAAAAGAGTATGTACCTGAGAGAGGATAAATGGGGAGGGAATGAGATACCATTTCAGAGAGCAAAGAAAACTTGGAGGCAGCCTTATTCAGAAAGGTGGGAAAAAATAGGAGGTGAAATCTCTGCATCATAGACACTGAAGAGAAGAAGCCCAGTATGTAAAACAAGATAAAGCCCAACACATGTAATGCAAGTTACCAATTGCATTAATTTTTTGAAATATTTAAGTATATTTCACCTCTGCGTGTTAAATTGTCATAACCAAAACTTCCTCCCCAAAACTGAAGCAACTGAAACTTGTGGGAGCAAAGGGAAGGATATACTGCATGAACAGATAAACAGAAAGGCTTTACATATTGCTTAGCAGTTAGTCAATATTCACACTCGTCATGTATTTGGCACATGGTATAAAGGTGTGAAAATTGACAGGTACTGAGTAGCTGTGTCTAAATTGGTAAATCCAACTCCAAAAGTATGGCCTAAAGTGAATCAATAACTAAAATTGAACCTTTGCATAAATATTTTTAGTGTGGAAGGGAACTGAGTGATTTTTCAGATAAGAGCAATTGCTACCAACCTAGAACACCAGAGAGAATGTTCTAATATCCAATCTTCTCTCAATCCAATTAGTGTTTAAAATTACAATAGCTGCAAACAAGGTTTCACAGCATTACAAGGATCATGTTAGCTACACCTGCATCTAATGTGCTTCTGTGGATTTCAGAAGATTCTCTAAAATATTAAGAAATCAGTATCAAAGCAAACCAATGGAGGAAATATTGAGAAGCTGACAAAACTGATTTACAATGAAAGTTAATCTGGTGCTTTTGAAAGGTGAATAAAGATGGCACTGCAGAAAACTATGGGTTTTTTATCAAAATCTTACCATATGCAGTAACTCAAAAAATAAAAGCAACATTCATTTCTACAAATAAAAGAAGGTCTCTGCATATTACACTAAATGGTCACCTATGAAGTAGGGAAACTAACATAAGCAAAACTGCTGAAAATATACTGAAAGGAAGAGAACATGTTATATTCCCTTCTTGATATGTGAAGCTTAGGAAGAGTTAGAGGTTACAGAACCTTAGAGATATCACTAAAGATGGCTTATCAGATAAAACCAAATCTATTGAGCCAGCTGTTTCACTTTCACACATTTTTAGATTAAGCAAACACCTTCATAAAGGGTTAAAACCAGAATGGGCAAGAGACGACAGAAATACCACAGTAGTCAGGTGTCATAGAAACTACTGAATTTAGAAAACCTAAATTAAAGAGCAGAATTCAATCAAAAATCCACTGATTTTGCCAATATGGGGTATTGTGGCTGCAGTTGCACCCTATATTTTATTTAGCCATTCCAAACCATATCAGTTTGTAATTTACCTCTTGTCATCAAGAAGGACAACATAGGCTGCACACATATGCAGTCGCTTAGGTGACTTAGGGGTGGTGTCTAGGAGCAGAAAGAGTACTTCACATACTAGCTTTCATGACAAGGACTCTTATTGTTAATGCTCTAAATAACCAGAATTAATTGCTTAATAATGAAGAGGTATGAATTAAAGCCATTTTACTAATGATTAATTATATGGCTTTACAGGAGCAGCCATTTTTTTTAACCTATAAAATACTGTACATCAAATGATAGACATTTATGCTTCTAGACAGATAAAAAATAAGCATGTAGCCCCTCTGCTGAAGCTAAGGGACAATCACAAATATGTTAATTGCTTAGTAGTTGCAGCTAGACAGAAACAAGAGGAAAAACTTTCAAATTACATTCATTTATCAACAACACAAGGCTTTTCTTTATTCTCCTAATCCCTAGAAACTAACAACAACAAAAAAAAATTCCTGATGTTGTGAATATCATCTATTCACGCTATGTAATAAAGACTGTGTGTTCAGTACTGAACTTATGTATTTTTCTCAAACCAACGAAAACCCTATCAATTGGAAAACAAGCCATTTTAGACAGCTAAAAACTGTCAGTAGCCACCAAGTGATCTCTGTACCATCAAACTGCCAAATCAAAGAAATAGTAATGCTTACTTTGTATAACCTAGATTATGCTCCTTTTCAGCTCCTGGAACTAAAACCGCTTTAGATTACCCATTCAGCTTCTATCAGCAAGACATGGAGAACTGCAGGCGGTTAAGGTTGTTTCTCAGAGCCAGATCCTGTGCCCGCGCAATGGATGTTTACAGCATGTTGTTTACAACGAGCTTTGAAAGAAGCAAGAAAACAAATTAATACTAACTGACTTTGTAAGAAACAGTAGTGAGAGGACAGAATTACTTTAGTAAAAATGGCAAAATAAAATGAATGCAATTTTTTAACCTCAAAATAAGTATTTGTACCACAACATATCTTGCAGAGGGGTTTTTTCTTTCCATTTTTTTTTATTGGTGGTTATTCTTGAAAATTTTATTACAACTTACATATTTTACAAGATGGTTATTTAAACAATTTTTACAAATGGGGACCAAAGATGAAGTTCTGTCTCTCTGCAGATCTCAACATTTATATTTTACAAGAATAAGAATTATGCTATGAATGCAATGAACAGAAAATACACCTGAGAAAAATTTATCTGTTTATGAACACTTTTTAGACAAAAGGAAATTAATTAACATACACACACACAAAAAAAAAAACACTAGAAAATACAGTGTTTACTTCTGGAATTATGGGTTTTTAAATACAGAATCTACTATACAGAAATACCTCTTGGTCTGCAAAATGTCAGAATAGGCTTTTGTTAAGAGTGGATCCTATCTCCATCTTTTTCCTGTTTGGTTCTCTCTATTTCTATTACTCTATATAAAATAATTGCCATTTCCACGTCACTTATCTAATACCTAAAAGTTTTAAGTTTTAGCTCTGTTAAAAATTAAATTCTGCATCACCCTTCAGGGTGATTAAGCACCAATCCAAGATACTTTTTAAAAATTTATTTATTGTTGCAGCACTGCAAGAAACAGACTTCCAAGGGAATAATTTCAACCAAAATGAAGATATAAGGATTTTGGTTTATAGTGGTAAAAATCCAAACTACACCTGGTCTAAGGAAAAGTGGTGCTGAAGAAATCTGTTGGTACCTTGCAGATGTGACTGTGTCTCACAACCAGGCACCTTGATTGACAATTTGAGAGGTCTACTTAGTGTAATAGTTAATCTCCCTTTTGCTTACATCAATTGGCCTTCTATTAACACTGATTAGGCTCATATTAATATTCTGCAAAAAAGGCTCAACAAGTCCAATCTCTAAAACCTCTCCTCTTAAAACAAAACAAAACAAAACAAAACAAAACAAAACAAAACAAAACAAAACAGCTTCTTCAGATTTTAAGCACAGAATCCATCAGTACCACTGAAGTTGTTTTCTGTCTTGGCCACTCTCACCATTCAAGAAGGTAGCACCATTAGCAGAACCGTACTAAGAATAAACTGCTATATTTAGATATCTGTAAATTGACAGATCTTTTGATAACCTAAAAATGTGAGAAAGACTGATTTTCTGAGACATCAGTTGTGGTGATATATACAATATTCTGCTTTAGGAAGTGAGCAAACAGATTTTAAATAGCGACATTCTGAATTTGGGATTTTATTTCCCTTATCTTCACCTCCCAGAGATGGAAAAGCTGCAAGTGAAACATAACATTTTAAATTGTTATGCTCTGTTCTGACACTTCTCAGGAGGTGTGTTTTCTTATGGTTGTAAGTAAACAGTATAGAGAACAATGACTTCAGTATAGCTACAGGACAGCGCAGTAACATGCTCTAATGCTGGGGAGTCAGCACAACTCAATAAAAAATGTGTAAAACCCTGATGCCTCTGGTTTAGGGTATCATGAGAGATCTGGACATCTGGAACCATAAAGCTGCCAGAAGCAGGCTAGTGTTTTTTTGCTTGGCAGAAGGCAATTAAAAGGAAAGCTTTCTGTGAAGATGCCAGCATTTTGAAAATGTTCAGTGCCAACAAAGTGGTGCAGAGATCTTCACCTTGATAGCAAGTTTTGACATCATATTACTGATAGTCATTTGGTAACTGTGTCCTCTGGTGCCTACAATCTCAAACATAATGGATATTATCATTTATTTAGGTAGAGCCCTAGATCAGAGGGTGACTCAAGCAGAAGTCTAGGGCAGTCCTGGAAGACATGAGTAAAAAAGAGGGGAAAAGGAAGAAAAAAAAAGGAAAAAAATAAGACTGGTAGAGGAAAACAAGTGTTGACAGTAACTACAGGTAAGAATACACAGTTATTAATAGCTCTGCTGAATTTCATGGGTTTTCCTTCAGCTTCTACTTCTTCATAGTAGAACTATGGGTAAAGGAAGACATAATAAACCACCAGGTTAAATCAAATGCTGAAGTGTGCAGATCTTCATAATTTTTAAGGGATTTGTGTATTTCATTATAACACGTACAGAATAAGTTACAGCTGTCAATTTTAAAGCACCGGTTTAGCATCAGTAAACTGCAGACCAACTTGTGAAATAATATATGCTTTTTTCAGCCTTCATTGAATCTAGCTATATTAGCTATGGGACTGTAAAGAATGTTACAAACTGGCAAGTTTCTTCCCCTTCAACACTCATGAAGTTTTGTTATGCTTTGAAAAATGTCTTTGATTGCAGCATCTGATATTTTTCACCAAGAATATAAGAAACATTTTTCCTAAGGTAGTCTATTCTGTGAACATTTTTAGCTTCTCTAAACAGGCCTAAAAAAAATTGTTCTGCTTCTGTTTCCCTGTTTTCATTCCCAAATAAAACATTTTAATTCACTCTCAGTTTTGCTCTCTAATGCCTTGTCCTCATTGCAGTCACTCTTAATATTAGCTATAGAATAAAAGAGCAAAATTAGGCCTATTTTATATACGTGCACATTAGCAGATGGGATTTCAAGTGAGACTCAGAACAATACAATGGCACGGAGAAGAAATTCTGCAGAGCATTCAGCTTCCTCAGAGGTTTAGCAGGATGACTTTAAATCACCAGTGCCCTCTGCTGCTCTCAGGATGGTCTTTTATTTTGTGTTGTTTTTACATTCACCCAGGTATAACTTTGACAGTCCTCCAAGCCATCCTTAATTACTGCTTCCGTGAAGGACAATTCATGGCCCTTGTGACTTGCAGAATTCTGTCCCTACAAGACAGAATTGCAGCCTGACCTACCCCAGTGCTCACATGGGTGTGTTGCTGAGGCAGGGCATGGGGTGATGGTCTGAGAGCCAGAGCTGTTGCTGCCCTGCATCACAGCTCTGCCAGGAGTGCTCATCCCCTGCAAAAGCAAAACCTTGCAAGGCTTTCAAGGAATTTTACTGTCTGTCCCTAAAGACCATGGATGGATAGAGAGAGAATGTTATCTCTGCTTTCGCCTAGGAGGCTCGGTTTTGTAGGGAGGGTCCAGTACAGCAGATAGACTAAATCTAATAACATGAAATATGAAGGATAGAGAAACATGAGTAGCTACAATTTCATCAGCTGCACAGAGTAATACCTACCTAGGGGGAAAATCAATCAGATAGAGTCTGATCAATATTTTCTTGATAGCATTAGCTATGTGGCTTACAAAACCTCTGAGGTGATGGTGCTTGTTTTCCTTACCTGTGTAATTCATTTATTAGCTGAAATTTACAGCTGTCAGCATTGATTTGGAGCACTAAACGTAAATGAGCACACATTCTGTGGGTTCCAAGGACAGATAACTAAAAGCCTAAGCAAAATGTAACAGAAATTTTTACATAAAACCGCTAACTAATTTCCACTTCATTTATGTATGAATAAAAATAATTGAATTCGTAGAAGGAAAACTCTCTGGTCAGGAGTTCTGAATTTGGCTCCCATTTACCTTTGTACTTAAGGAAGTATGTAACTCCCATCTGATCCAATAATTCTCACACTCCTCAAAGTAGGAGGGATGGTCAACTTAAAGTGAAAGGAGATGCCTTTTTTGTGACACTAGGCTACATTTATACGCATGTCCAAAATCCTTCTGCACAGCCACTTCCACTGATTACCAAAGATGACACTCTGAACTTTTCTGAACTTGTCTGGCACACAAAATAATGTTAATTGCAATATTTATTCGGTGTGTCCTTTTTACAAAGGTACAAAAGAGGCCAAATAAGCCTTCTTTTTCTATTGGGCCAAATATTGGGTTGACTTATACACTAATGTGGTTCCAGCTTAAAGTCCCTTACGTGGGATAGCTTGGGTGTGCCCCAATTTTTTTGAACTAGTATTCTCTGCTTTCTCTTCAGACATGGCTCTTTGTTTGAGGAGTTCAGGGGAGCCTTGATTTTTTCGCAGGAAGTGCTGCAACACACAGACACTTAGGGAGAGATACACATGTTCCTCTTCCTCCTGATCTTTACAAGTTGATGGGTGCTGTGGGAAGCTGATGCTGTGATCTCCATTATGCTGTTCCAGCTGTCCTCTGTGGGGACCCGATGTCTTTCAGCACAGGGTCCAGCTCATAATAAAGAATAACCCTTCTGTCCAAGGCTGACCATGTCCCAGAACAGCAGTGTGGGATGTGTTTGGCTCTTATGCATCATTAATTTGGCCATTCTACACTAAGATATAAAAACCTTCTCCAAATAAAATTGTTCCATGCTTTCTTCTGAAAAGAAAGGATTTTTTAACTCATTCTCCAAAGCCAAGATACCACCTCTCCTATACATTACAATCTGGTCCTTGTGGCAGTGCTTGACCACTGCAATAAAATGTTATCAAGTTACACAGCACAATGCAAATTGTAAGGTACATTCAGTGGCCCACAGGACACATAAAGTACCAGGATTAGTATTCAGTGACTACGCCTTATGAAGTATTCTCATAAATTATATTGAAAAGTAGTAAGAGGCTCAGTAATTTTAGTCAAGTTACTCCAACAGAAAACAGAACAAAGAACTCAGCTCTTGCTGACATGCAAACAAACAGATGTTGTGCAACAATTGCTGTGCTCATCAGAGCTGGTATTAGAGAATAGAACTGGATTAATCTGGTCTATTCTTCGGTAAAGAATTCAAGCAATGTTATTTTCTTGCATTTGAATGTTTGCATGTATGCTTGAAGACCAAATTAGACTGAAAAACAATCCATATTTCCTGACAAATTTGACTGCTCAGTTATAGACTGTTTTAAATTGAATCTTTTTGATGGTATAGGTCATAGATTTGTGATAATTTTGCTCGGCTCTCAGGATTTAGTTGCCAAAATCAGACAATTTCTCTTGTGAAAGTTTTAATAGTCTAGTATCTGGCATCTGTCTTTTGACAAAGGTAAAGGTGGCTGTTGTCATCATGTGTATCACAAGAATACTTCTCTTTTCATTGTCACTATCCCTCACTGTGTCCACTTGTTCATGTTGAAAATCAGCTTAATATGAAAGCACTTCTCCCCTTGCACTCTGAAACAGGAGAAAAAAAGTGAAGGAAAAAAGTTAAAGGAAGAAGAACAAAGAATGAAAAGGGAAAGACAATATTTGAGAGCACGGAAAAAGAGTCTTACAGTCCTTCAGAAGGAAGCTATTCAGTGTGGGAGGAAGTTCTGCTTATTTCTCTTGCCAAAAAAAAAAAAAAAAAAATAATTATGCCCTGGGGCATTTTCGGTTGCTGTCTTCATTTCATCAGATACATGCTAGAATTTTAAACATGTGCAAGACCATGAATTTTTTCCACTAGTTACGCTCTAATCTTCTCGTGCTGATTTCTGAGCTTCATCTTTCAGTGAATTTCACAGCAAGAGACAGTTGCAAAGGGAGAGCAGTTCAGAAGTCAATGTTTCAATACATAGGCAGAAAGCAGAGCTGTAAGTGAATTGTGAATAGGACAATTCATAAAACAATTGGAAGAGACTCAGGAAAAGGGTCTCAACCTACTTGATAAATTCCTTGAAAGAAATTGGAAGTTCCTTTCCAATTATGAGGAATGTCTTTAAACTCATTAAAACATTTTGTCTTTCAAATATACAATGCCATGCAACCTTGGCAGGGTTCTTCTTGAAAGGACAAGAGAAACGATTCATATGAAGTTCAATGGAAGATTTTTTATCTCTTCTATTTTTTCTAGAGAGAGGATTTTTGGTATTATGCTTTTATTATGACCTTCCATGCAAAACAAGAAATTTCTCAAGGCTTGTAACATGAAGCTCATTATCTCTAGTTGATTTTTTTACATGGTTTACACCCTTACTTGTATGTTTACTTCAAGACAAATTATGAATCATATTCACAGCCCACCGTTATCCCTCTAAAATTAGTAGGATTTGATGGAGATCTTATCTTTTCATTAATATTACATGAATTAGCAAAAGATCTGTCAAAAGATTTTTTAAATGTCAAAAATACTTATTTCATGGATATGGACATGGTATCAACATTCATTCCACTGCTAATCACTTCCATTCATATCTGTGAAGCCTGCTGTGGTACCTTTCACTTGGTGTTACCTCCATTTTTCCAGCATTTTTTTTCCTGGAATGCCTACCTTTTCTTTGTCAGTAACAGCTGAAGACTTTCCCCTAATTCAAACTCCTTGTCACGCTACCTCCTGCCCTGTGTTTGACTCCTCGTTGAGCTCAGTGTCCTCCCTCAAAGCTTCCTCTTGCTTTCATTCTGTGCCTTAGACCCTTAATTTGTGTTGACTCACAGCATGGTTGCAGTGAGCTCTGCACCTGCTCCTACCCCACACGGGCAGCTGAATTCTTACAGATGACTGTTTCCAAGGGAGACTCAGGCAGAAACTTAAAAATAACAGTGGAGCAAGCTATGCAGAGCTGCCTTGAGCCTGTGCACGCAGCAGCTGCCAATCCAGTCCCACTTCAAAACTGCACCACGCAGTCACTGACCTAAATCTGAGCACACTAAGGCTTCCCTCTGCTCAACCAAACCAGCACCTGCACAAACGCTGGCCTGGTAGCAGCTCTGGCTAACTTCAATTCTGTTTGTCCAAATGTACAATGAATGGACAACTTCCTTGCTTATAAGCACAGTGCCTCAGGCCACCTGGGGCTAAGTCTTGCCTAAGCCAAAGTGGATGTTTTGCATGTAAAACTCTGAAGAAAATCAGGAAAGATCTGCTTGGGACTAACCTCCCAGTTTCCCAAAAAAGATAAAAGCAAAAACACAACCTTCCTGTCTTCCTCCCAAAATATCAAAATTATTTTTGCCTTCTATTAAACAAAGAACATGCAAGACAGGAAAGCATAAGAAATTTTGTAGGAAAAGAAATAAAAATTTCAGTTTTTCCCTATAACCTGAATGAGTTAGAAGAATTATCTTTATCACAACTTCCATGAATTTGTGGGAAAATAATACAAAACAATCCTTCCTTTACATTGTTGTATGACTGCAAAACTTGTAAACTCAGTTATAACTTAAGACCATTAGGAACAATGTCTGAATTGCAGCTCAAAATTTGTTATCACCATATGAGTGCAGACACTCTCAATTACTTTAACAAAGAACAGCTGCGTTGTTGTGGGGTTGCCATTTGCTTTCCATTAATGATTAATTTTTAACAATCTCACAAGAAGACTAGCTAATTAATAAAAAAAGAATTAATTATTGACTAATAAGAAGTACTAAAAAAGGGAACCTTTTTGACATTTGGTTTGCACTGTACATTGACATAGATGCTATTTATTTTTACTTTGTGCCACATGAGGGAAAAACCACTTTTTAGACAGCAACAGCCCTCTTGAGAAAATCAAATCCACATTCAATAAAAATCAGGTTATTTTAGTATTGTAAAATACTGACCATATTTTATAAAAAACAATAATTTCTCTCTATAATTTTAGTTATTGTGCAGCTTGTTAAGGATTTGTCTGAGCAGAAGATATAGAATAATATAAGGCAGTTTGCTCTAGATGTTTAGTAAGAGGGTATTTAAAACTACCATAGCTGTTACTTTCTTCTTATTTCCCAATACTAAACGTTAATCCCTTTCATAAACTGCACTCCCAAATTAGAGATGACTCAAGGCACTGTTTTATTACTCAAACTCTACTCGCACTTCCACTTCGGAAAATTTTTGTGCTTCAGTACTTCTGGGTTTTTAAAGGGATCTACAGTTTGTACTACTGAAATGTTTAAGCTGTGAAAACCTACTCCTTATATTTTTTCTTTAAAAAACAAATCTGCAACCAAACAAAGCTTCAATTCTTCAACATTTATTTGGAAGTAAACTGTGCGGAGAATAAACTTTCACCCCATACTGAAACATCACATTTTATTTCCATATGCTTGTACTTGTTGCTTGTGATAGGGATTTACAAAAGCATCATTTTCTTTTGAAACAATAAAACAGCACAAGAACACAACAAAACCTTTGGATAAAATGAACCAATGACAAGAAGTCTCTAACAAATCTCACTCAACTGATATATGACCATATTGAAATCATTACAAAACATACTTCTGCAGAAAAATCAGTGGAAATACAGTTTCTTCACGCTGGTACTTACCAATTTTGATTTATTGCCTAATGAATACTTAAAATGTATAAAGAGTACTATCTTCAATTTCAAAGATAACACTTAATACACAAACATAAAACTTGAATTCTTTCCTTGATGGATATAATATAAAGTCACTTAGCTGAAACACTGGCAATGCCATGAAAACATTTTAAAAGTTGTGACAAAAAAAGACAGTGTATAATAACATAATGGAACTTTTTAAAAATTTGTTGCTGATACAGAGGAATCTCTTAAGTATATCTTGACATCCTTGTAAAAGTCATTGCATTTACAAGGTCAAAATGATTAAAAATAACACAGTGGGTAGACTAAAGAGACAGCAAAGAAGCTAAGTGATTTATTTGTTTTGGTTTGGAAAGAGGGAAAAGGGAGGAAATATCTTGTTTTAGTGCTGATCTTTAAAGATAATGAAGGTGAAGTATTGTCAAACATGGAGACGTAAAGGAATAAGATAGAAGAACTCTAGAAATTGTAGTATCATGAATTACTCAGCCATGATGCCAGAGCTCTGCAGAAACTTCTGAGCAGTTATGCTGCAGTTCACTATCCCTGGATATTTTCTGAATGTGGAGTGAGGGATAGGAGCCTTCAAAGCCATATCCTACTCTTTTAATCTACCTAATATAGAAGAGACTAATTTCATTTACTATAAAAAGGACAAGTTCTCCAAAAGTACAGCAAAGCAGATTCAGTGAATAAAAGCATAAAGAAAAATTATTTCCTGGATGCAAACAGCACATAATGACCAAAGTATGACTGAATGATTAGTAGAGAAAACGGGTTAGTATTGTTAGGTGAATAGTAAAGACAAATTTCCAAACCTCTGTTTTAGAGTTGTAATTAGTTCATTTCAGATCTGCCAACACTTTTTCAAATCATGCTTTTATTTCACCAGCATGAATGGTACAGAAACCTGAGATTACGAAGCCCTTAGTGCAAATCCACCCTTGTGGAGGAGTTTCAACACCTCTACCTACACAAAAGCTTCACAGCGCTGCTGAGACCACCCACCACCAGGCAGCCACAACTAGCCAGCTCACCACGTGGCTCCTGCTTCTGGTTTCCAGTCCAAACCTCATATACACAATCCCTCATATATCTTTCCCATGTTGCAAAAACCGCAGAACTCACAGAAAGGCAAAAACAGGAGGTAGACAGTGCAGCAGGGGGGTGAGTCCAACCCCATCTCCAAACCACAATTTTTGTCCAAGATGGTTTCACAGGTAGACAGTAGGGTACTGTAGCCTCCCTCACAGTCCTGCTTGGCAGCAATCCCTCATCTGCCACCACCAATAGATTTCTCTAGAAGAAGGAATTAAAATGTGAGACCATTTCTGTAGTATATCTCAGCACTAAGAGCTGCTTTTAAGTGTCCAAGGAAACAATAAAAAACATCTTCATACAGCACATCATCAACTCCTCATATTTAGTCTGCATGGTGTGGTCATCATACTGTGGTCCTGACCATCCCTCCTGCATTTACTGGGTTTAATGTAAAGGCAAACCTCGATTCCACCTCAGGACAGCAATTAGCAAATCAGCCTTTATCTGTTGGCAGCCACTCCTTTGGAGAGCATTATTTCACATGCATTAATGTCAGTATAGTAATCAACTTTCTTGCTGTAAAATGCAAAAAAACATATTAACCTGTCCAATACAGTACAATAAGCACATATTTTTTTAATGGAAAAATGTTTGTCTATTAACATTTAATTTCAGTATCAATAGGACAAATTAATTTCTTTTTTAATTAAATAAATCTATCAGCAAGCAGTAATAGCTGGTGAATTCAATAATACATCAAAATCCCAGGGAAATTATTTTGATTAATTCCATTAGCGGAGAGCAGGTCTCACTTATATTTCCCTCCAGTAGGTGCAGCAGGACATATCAGAATGTTAATTTGGATACAAGAATAAATCTTCCAGAAAGATTTCCATTTGCTTGATTAAATGTTTATGTATACAGAAGGCAAGACATAACAATAAGTGTCAAACTCCTCAGTTACCATTTCCTAGCTAGAATCCTTGCAAAAACACATCTACCCAGTATGTGTACCCATATTAAAAGACACAACCCTAAAAAATAATCCCAGCTAAAAGTGGAATTTTTCACACACTAGTTTATTACTTTGTCCTTGCTCTGGATGCCTATGTTATAGTAGTGCAGTGAATTTAACCTTTGCAATATAGCTTAAATGCTGTGTTTCTGGATCTCTCAGTCTGCTAAACTTCCCTACAAATACCATGAATGTCTCATGACAAACCCATGCAAGCATCTGATGGACTGCACTAATCAGTCTCGCACCTAGCTGCTAATCAGCTTCATTCTGGAGATTCACCTCATGCCAACTGCAGAACACAGTAACTAGACTTCATAATTTTTATGGTTTCACAGCATTACTGAGTCTTGCAATGGGAAAAATCAGTCAGTTGTTCAAACTTCACAGTATAAAAAAGAAATAATGGATCAGTGACGTCAAACAGGGTTGGTTTCCACAGTGGAATACCAAAAAGCAGCTATTTTTCTTTTCACTCTATTCTTTAGACAGATCAGTATTAACCATGGATTCACAGCATTTGCTACTGTTGGAGACCCCACCATTCATCAGTAAAATGGCTTTTAGATGGTTCTACCCTAATAGCCATAGAAAAAAAACCTACATAAATTTGTCTTTTTCCTTTGTAAAGCTTTGTATTTTCCACTGTTTTGTCTACAGAGCAAACTAAACAGAAGTCAAGCGTGTACAATTATATAGCAAGATTAAATAGTCCATGTAACACTGCTCTTAAGAAGAAAACACTACTACCAGTCTGTGTTAGAGACAGTTCCATGCCATTGACTGTTGGGAACAGCTTCTTACTAATATCTTTTTGAACTAGAAAAGCATCCAGACATGATGTTGAGCAGTAGCTGTTTACACCAGTTGTGTCCAAAGGTTTGTCCCACCTTTCCAAATATGTCTACTATATTCTGTTGGTGCACTTCATGCTAACTCAAATTGGTCATTTGGATAGTCTGGTTTTGCAGAGTACTGCATCTCCTGACTAATCCTATTATGAAATATTTTCCTTCTTGTCGATAGCCCAAGGTAATTCTTTCCAAGTATCAGATGCAGATTTCATGTTTTTTTTTTTCACTATGAGATTAATTGTATCATTACAGTTATTTTCACATCCTTTTTGTTCTGTTGGAACAGAACAAAATAGGAACACATGGGATGCACTGCCATTTCTTCACCCAAACTAAAGCATCTCAATTATTCTACTATAAAACATGGATGACTAGTATGAATTAATTTGATTGTTCTTCCAGGCATTCTTCACATTTTTTATTCTATTTTAATAGGGAAAGCATAACTTTTCTGGTACCAGTGTAGCACTTATAGCACACAGTGTGCCCCAATAGAAACACTTACTAATCTCCTACAGGCAGATCAACTCTAGGAGGCCTAACACCTAGACTATTACATTTTCTGTATTAATATCTGTAGCATTTTTTTGCTCACATTCAAAGCAGTACTAACAGATATTACAGCTGGTGAATACTGAGGGAAAAAGCTAAAACATCATAATACATTTAAATGTAATGCTCTATTTTTGTTTGTTACTGTAGTTGTGGAGCTTTTCTGATATGCAAGTTCACAACACTGGATATTACAGCCGATGTCCCCATACCTCACAGAATTTGATTCTTAATAGAATATTTGCTCAATGTGGCAGATCTTAAAATTCAGACACAGGCAAGCAATGGCTATACATAGCTATTAGCAAATTGTAAAAATCCAAAGGCTCTGAAAGATCTGAGTGACTTCACTAAAGTACTCAAAATTTCTCACATTGACAGTCAATCAATCTCAAAAAATATTTATTATTTAAATTTGAAAATATTCATATAGAATTTCAATCATAGATACATTTGATATTATTAGATTTTATAATATATTTTCACTGGCATTCATATACAAATTTACTTACTAATTTGTTCCTTGTATTGTGGCTTGTCATTATAGAATTAGTAATATGTGCAACTGTAACAAACTTTCTTTTAACATAGCATAAAAAAATCTCGGTACAAAAAGGTTATACTGAGGAAATCCCTTAGTACCTTGTTTTTGCTCAGATTCTAGGGATTCTGCAACTAGGGATTCTGCAAATTGGGACTCTAAAAACTTTGCATGCCTTTCTGTTTTTATTTTATGACACTTGCCAAAGTCTCAAAAAATCAAGTATGTCTTACTGGACATAAGCGTGTTTCCCATTTTCCGCTACTCTTCCATTGTCCTCAGTCTCCACATTTAAAAGAAATCTCTGGGTGAACAGACTAGAAAACTACTTTTCTATATAAAATATGAGTATTTATAAAATATGAGTGGGCCTATGTGATATTATTGCTAGACAGATTACAGCTGAATGACAATATTAAAAACTCCAAATGTTATATCAAAATATTATTATTGTATAATTATGTAGAAAATATTCCTCAACAGAGCAGGAGTTCATGCAGTACATAATCTTGGTTTGGGAGAACAGACTTCATTTGATTTTCATGCCCAAATCACTCATAACACTCACACGTGCCCACACCTCAGCAGGATGCCTACTAGGAAACCACCACAAGGAATTATATTCATATAAGTACCCATGCACTATTGCTGAATGGAGAGCAATTCTGTATTAATAGCCTATTATTGTTTAACCTGCAAAGGTCAGGTCTACAAGGACAATAAACGAAAAAAATTTTGACCACCCATTTTTTCATTAAAACTGCTGCCTTCTCACAGTACAGTTCTGACATGGATTAAAAAGACTGGAGGGCATTCTTTGAAGTCTATACTAGAATTAGAATTTCAAATCTGTAGCCATGCACATAGCACGTACCATTTTTTCAGAGAAAGGAGAACAAAAATAGCCAATAATGGTAATGGTTCTGTAGTTAAAATAGCACTAATTTGTCAATGTTATTTGGCACTTCTGGTTTTGAATGGCTATAGGACAAATTTAGTCTACCAGATTGTAAAATGAGATATCCATATGGTATTTTACTGTTTCTTTTTGCTTTTCTGATCTTAATGAGATCTTCAGATCAAAAGTTGTTTTCTATAAAAAGCACAAGAAAAATATTAGATGGACATTTGCAGTATTCCTAGGTCATTGGATATGCAGGTATGCGAAATGATTGTTAGTGAGATTAATATTATCTAACTAAATGAAGCAAAATACTCTCAAAACACTGAAGAAATAGACAGGGTACAGGAAAGTGGCAGAGAAGTACTTGGACTGCTGGGAGGAAGGGACCAGTAGAGAATGGAAGTTTCAGCATCTGCTCCAGGAGAGGAAGAACATGTGATACACATCATGTGGTACCACCTAAATTTAAGGGAAGCAAAATTTATGAAAGAAACTTACCGTTTATCTAGAACTGAAATAAATGAGATGATGATGAAATGTATAAAGTACTTGTTGAACAGAATTTGTAAACCACAGGATACTGTTGTTATTGGAAAGATTTCTGATACTGTGGAATTTCTGACCATATTTTGATTGACCTTATAGGATTACAGGCAAATCAAGAAGCATAGATTTTCACCTTTCCAGGAAATAAAAGAAAGCTAAAGGAAATTTTTGGAAGGAAGAAGAATGCTAATAAATGCAAAAAAAACCACAAAGATTTGTAGATCTTTGTTTTTTGCTTTTTCTTTTTTCCTAAAGATATCTTGGTTATTAACTACATCATTATAACTGACAAGAATACAACTCAAAAATTTCAGGCTCAAAAGAAATTGAAAATATCATAAATGAAGTGCTGGTATCACAAGAAGATAGATGAGTGACTGATAAAAATCCTGAGATAGTGTTAATGAGAGTATTCTCAGCCCTGACAGTACTGATGTTCCCAGTATTTGGAGGTATGGGTGCAGAATCAACTTTGACTTTGTATTGTCTTCCACAATACAGCAACTATTGCCTGCTTTTGAGGGAAAATTCACTGTTTACTTGCATTCAGAGTGAAAAGCTACTGCTTTACTTTTGTGAAGAAGTTCAGCAAAAGCAAATCAATGATGAGCAGGGGTGTTAGAGTCTACAGAGATTCCCTAAAATGCATATCAAACTGAAAAGGAGAAGCTACTCTTCAAATACCCCACTGTAAACTAGCTCAGTTACAGAGAAAAAAATATTAATATTCTTATTATAGATTCAAACAACCAAAAAATGTTCAGAGGCATTTCTCATTTGAATTTATATATTTTGTGTATTAAAAAGGGAAAAATTAATTAAAATGTAGAGAATCCTATAACTCACCCAAGTGAAAGAATTAGAAGAATTACAAAGAGCCTGAAGCAGGTAGATCAGAAAGTAGGTGCAGACAAGTTACTTATAAAAGGCACCTGGTTTTAGATATCAAAAGTGTACATAAATTAGCATCTGCTAACATTATCTACAAATATATTTCTGCCATTTAAGCACCTGAATACAGAATCTAGTATTTCATGTCTTGAGTCATACTTGCCTGGCTAATTGCTGTCCCTGTTTTCTCTACAAGGTGCACCACTGACTGTTGCCTCACATGTGGCAGAGGGCAGCAAGTAAGAGGGAAGTTACCTCCCCAGATCCTACATGGGTAAGTCTGCTTCCAAAACAGTCAGTTTTGGGAATCCTTTGACCCTGGTCTGGAAAAGCTTGAGAAACCAAAGGGGTGCACTAGAGAACTGTAAAAATGGTTGGCAGATAGCAAGAAGCTGAGGGAAGAAGGCTTGCATCATGTTTGTCCTAGCAGGAGCTTTGTAGCTTCCAAAACAGAGGTTTTAAAGTGCACTTTAGCCCTGAAAATTGCTCTGTGCCCTTTTTGTAGCTGAGTGTCATGTGAGGAGATCAGCAGCAGAAGTCTTGGAATGACACTCCAAGACTGTCAACATCTGGGTTTTAAGGTCGTTTTCTTACATATTTTAAGCTACCTCTGAGCTAAACAGAGTTGGCTAGTCATATGAAGAAGTTCAAGAAGGATTTGACAGTGGAGTGAGTTCTTGGCTGATGAGCCAGAAAGCAGACAAGCACAGTTTGGTAAAACTGGGCCAAATTTGGCCCATTTGGGCCAAAAATGGTCCAATTTGTCCCTTAGTGACAGAGACCCAAGGAACAGTGGCCATGAGTGCCCTCCTTCACTTCATGCTTTGCCCTCTATGGAGCTCCTTCTATCACTGCCACAGTTAAACCAAACACTGACATTAATTACAACGTAAAGAAACTGTACCTCATGCACATTTAAATGACTGACACTCCATTAGAGAAACAATTCACTCTGTATTGTTCATATGTTCTTCCATCTCGTGATGTAAATGGTGTTCCTTTCGTGGTTTCTATTTATATTATTTTAAAGATTTCTTTCCAGCACACAAACCATTCATTTAGTTGTGCATCTTGCTGGAAAAAAAAATGAATAAAGCAGAACAGTGATCTCCTAATCTGTTTTAGCAGGAGATCATATTAATCATCAGTGGCTGAACCCTGTATAGTTTCCATTTCCCTCCTCCACCACGGATAAAACAGAGCTGACAACACATATTTTTCTTTGTCAAAACATTTCCATTTCGCCTACTTTTCATTGCACAGGCATCTTAAGAGCCATAACTTAGGCCAATACTACAGGAACATTTTTCTTGCTATCTTAATACCAGAAAGGTACATGCACTAGATCCTTAACAGGAGTATACTAGCTTTAAAACTTGTCACAGATAAAACAGGATTTCCCAAATGATAGTGTCAAATAGAGAAAAAAAATAACCTAGGCAGTTATCAGATGAGAGTGAGAGGACTGGGCCAATAGTGTCTTCTATATCTCATCATACACATCATGTTCAGCTGTTCCAAAAGTCATTCAAGCACATTATACAGTTTTGGTTGGCTGAAATGCAGGGTACACATCTTATTCTACTTACTTTTCTGATGTTTTTTTAACTTTTAGAGAATGGTCAAAGCAGACACAGATTGTTTGTGCAAAGCCTTGCCTTGCAGAAAATGAGTTATGGCATTGAGAAATCTGTTTTCCAGGCATATTTTTCCTGAGGATTATATAAAGAAAACCACAGTAATATATGAAAAAACATGCACACAAATGAATTGCTGTGGGTCCCAAATATGAAGTCGTAATACAGTTGTCTTTCAAATATTTACTTCTCCATGTGAAATAGAAAGACTACCAATAAATCAAAATGCTGTCTCTGCATGCTACACACTGCTTCAAAATGAAAAGCAAAGCAAAAATATTTACCAGTCACAACACACAGTTACATTATTCCTGAATTCTGCATGTAAATAGACATGAAGCTAACCAGGTTGAGGAGGAAAGGGTTCTTATGGCTCTTGTATCAAGAGGGAAATTTCTGCTATGTGCAGAAATATCACAGAGAGCAAACTCTCTTGTATCCAAAGTGAAGAACTGTGCATGGCCACAGGAAGCAGGGGTCAGAGGAGGGTGGCTCTGTCCCTGGCCTCAAAGTGTGTTTAGCCACTTGTGTTTAGATCCACGCATGCAGATAATGCACTGAGGCCTCACTTTCAGCTGTGTGTTTCTCCCTGCTGTACTTCTCCCTTGCATGGCAAAAGGACACCTCTCTCATTATTGCAAGAGACCTTAAAAATACATTTAAATTGTCTCTACAGACAGTGTATGCCTGGAAACTGCAGAGCTAAGAGATGCAGGAAGGGAAAATATATTTAATATATTTAAGCAAAATTCCAGTGTAATGTTATTCTGGCTCACAGCTTCACCACTTAAATCATATTCAGTTCAGCTGAACAAAAGCATTTATTTCAAATCATGAGCTTGATAATCTTTTCCTTAGCTGCAGTCTGAGCTCCCCTGCCTCCATGCATTTCAGTATTGGCACCGGACTAGAGGGTTTGACAGACTGATTCCCATTTCTACTCTTAAATATATATTGATGGTAGGACACCTTTTTCACAGCTATGATTGCCTACTAACTGAACAATTATTTCATCTTTTCGTCTCTTTTAAATTTATAGTGCAATGTGCAAAGTTTCTCCCGTCACTGAAATGTAGACTTTTTAAATGCAACTTCTTTGAAACTGAGATAAATGGATTTACAATCCTATATCAATTAAGATATGGGTCTACCACTGTCAAATCAGTTTGACTGTTAAATGTTGATCAAATCATATCTTAATTATCTATTTTCACTTCTATGTAAGAAAATTCACTTCTTTTAAGAATTATTTGTTCTACTTAGTCCACACTGACAAATTAATTTCACACAATGTCATGTTAAATCATATTCAACACCTCATTATATTTCCTAAATTCATGTTTTCTTGTCTGCAGTTCCCACATCACATATGATTTTTCATCCAGAGTAATTTCACAGAAAATGAAAGCAATTTACATAATTTTAAAACCTGAACTATGGAGTAATCTTGGGTGAAGGGACCTCTGAAGGTCTCTAGTGCTCCAGAAGAATCAACCACTGTAGATATAAATTTACATCTATCCATTTAATGTACTGACAGCTATAAATTCCACCTGCAACAATGGCATGTTCACCTTCTGAATGCCAAATCACAGTAAATTGGCATGAGTGGTTTTTAGTAGCCCATTTTATTTGGATGATGTGTTTTCCATTCCCCATGAGTCTGATGTCATGGTAGACAGAAGCAGATAGCTGCAGCTTCAGGTACTTCATACGGACGGATGGAAAAAGAGACAGGATCATGTGGAACAAATCTCTACAGAGGTGAAAAAAATAGGAACTGGAAAAATGAGGCCCATATTATGCTTATTGCAAATTGAAAGTACACTTCGAAAACATGTGAAAACATTCCAGAGGTATTGCTTCTTTTTTCTCTCATTGAATTGATAGTTTGGCCTTAATCACTGTGACATAATATTTTTTTTTATTTCACCAAATATTATGGTGATCATATTTATTCTTATCAATACAAAAGTTATGTATACATCTAGTTACACCTCACTGGATATAGCAGTCCATTAAGTGTCATTACAGTTATTTTGGGTGATTAAAGGCCCCTAGCCTTCAGCCTTATATACAGCAGAGTACTTCAGATATGTACTTATACTCCAATAACGCACCATCATCCTGTCTTACTACTTGAATCCTTTATATGTTGCAAATCTGAAACAATGGTTTTTTCCCAATATTTTTCTAGAAAAGCAGTTGGGGGAAAGGATGTTGCAGAATTTCCACAATGGGCTAAATATCTAAAAGAGAATTTTGTAATAAATTGAAACTGCATATACCAAAGAATACTCTTCATGGCTTGCAATTATTTGAGTTATGTACTGCTATGAACCAGAAAAAAACTTCAGTAAGCTAAGCAAAACCAAAATTCTCTTGCTTATTCTCCTTCATCCCTGAACAAAATCTACAAATGTCTCCTGCTTCCTCTCCCACAATTCCCAGGCTCATATGCAGGAAGACCAGGACATGTAAAACAGACGGGCACTCAGGTGACACCCTGCAGACTAAGGATAGCCTCTGGGCTAGCAGAGTAGAGCAGAGCAGTGGTGAAACAGCAGGTAGTCTCTTTTCCAGGCATTTCTTTTCCAGGCAACATGTCAGATTACTCATAGTCTTGAACAATCTTCAGTTTGAATATCTCATGTATACTTTTAAGGTTTTCTTCATAAAAGTGAGGGATAATCAACCAAGAAATTAATTAATTAATTAATTAATTAATATTTTTTAAAAGTGACCTGAAAAATTGTGTTTGAAATTCAGAGTGAAGTCATGAGCTGGTTTGTGTCACTGGGCTACAAAAGCTCAACCCAGATCCCCCCTGTTATATCCTTCCATCATAGAAGATTATATGCACACCACCTCCTGCCAGTAACTTTAAAAATCTTGAAAATCTTGTATTAATAGACATTTGCCCCTTGTTTCTTTTTCAGGAAAGTTTGTTTTAAATTCTCTAGGTCTTGGCTCAGCACACTCTGAGTAATTTTTTCCAGTTTCTTGCACACTCTTCTACTATAAGTTGGACCCATTTTAAACCATAATATCATTCTGCTCAATGCTCTTGATCAAAATAGCTAACACAGATCTAATTATTCTTGAGTACCTTCCAGAGCAATAAAAAGGGTGAAGCAAGAGGATATTAACTTCACACAGAGCTATCATTACAATCATTAGTGTGACAGTAGGTGAGACACAACTTGCAGAGGTCTACTCAGCTGGCAATCCAGATGGGTAATTTTGAGGTTGTCTGCAATTTGGAAAGGTACCATGACTGCTCATTGCTCTCAACTTGTTCAAAATAAATTAAACATTCAATAAAATGTTGGTTAAAGGTTGAAAACAAATCCTAAACCTACCAACTATGATATTATAACTGTATTTCCTTGATGAGTAAATATGCACAAGTCCATTACCCCAGCCAATGTTGACAAACAGCAGCGAGTCTTAATGGAAAAGTTAATCAGAAAAAGTGCATTGGAGGCTTTTAATACAAATGATTACACATACATAGTGGGGCACAGGGTCTAGCAGAGAAGTTCCCTGTTGTAGAAAGATTCTCAATGGGCCAAGTGATTCTTGGTGCCCAGTCCATATCTACTGCATATCTATTTCTGCACCCACCTCGTATCACAGGTGAATACACCAGAAACCAGAGAAAAGTGGAATAGCTCAGGTAAATCATTAATAGCAAATTTTAGAGATAAAGATGAAACCAGCTCTTAGAACCAAAATAGAAGAGCTAATGTAATTAATTTTACCCCAATATACACATAATAAACTTGGTCAGACATTTGCAGAACGTATGGTAACCCTTACAGGAAACACCTAGTTCAAGTAATTCAGACAACAATGTGACTCAGACCAAGGGCTCTATGCTCCCAGCCAGCCACAGGAGAGGACCTAGATACACACGATTCTGGGGGAACATGTGGCATTCTGCTCTCTATGTTGTATTCACCCATACTACAAAGGACAGATATACTGAGTACCTGGGGACATCTGGCTATTATGAGAGAGTACCATGGGAAACTGGAGAACAGCAACAGACATTCTGGCAGCAAGAAATGGCTCATCTCCAGAAAAATCAGGGCTGGGACCCATGCAAAACATAGCAAAATGTGATGGAGATGCTGTGGGAGGGAGTCTGAGATGGCCAGGTGTTCAGGGACACTTAAAGTCTTCCATAGAGATGATGATAACCCCTAATTGCTACATGCGGATGCAAATATGAGTTCATTTGCATCAAGATAAAACTGCATCATGCTGGCTTTCGCTCACCAGTTTATTGAACAACACTACTCTTTCCCTCATAAAGCTCAAGAAGCAGCCTTTCCTGCACTCATTATCCCTGGTAAAAAAGAGTAGAATGTGCAATTTTTCATTTCTTTGAAGTGAAGCCCAGATTGAAACTGTTGCCTGAGTAAGTACAGACAGTGTGCAGAACATGAGTAACCCCACTGAGATTAGAAAAGACCTACTGCTTCCTAAATGAATGTAGTTAGTGGAAAATATACCACATTTTCTCAACATTACATTTCATTTTGTGTTTTGCATAGATCTAACCAACTCAGACTTCACTGAGCCTGCAAAAAAAATAAATCTCTTCTGCATATGGGCACTGTTTGTGAAGACATTCATTAAAACCGCATCATGCAGAGCTCCTTATAGGAGCAGTTTCAGAGAAATGTAAGGTTGTGCAGCTGAAAGATTAAGTTCCCCTTCAGCTAAATGTGAAGTTTTCACATGTGGCAGTGTGATAGCACTTATTGGGATTTCCTCGCCTCAAGCCTGGATGTTGTCACTCTCACAAAAAAAGCACTATTCCTGTAACTTGAAACCGGTTTTTTTGTCACTTATCTCATTTTTGCACAGGAACATTCCCGGCGAAGATAGTTGATTTTTTCTGACACATGAAAGAAGAATCATTATTGCATATACCAGCTCAACAAATCAGCTGTGAAACAGTTCTAAGTTGAATCAACTTTCATGTGAAATGTTTTGAATCAGACAGACTTACCTGCCTATATTTCATCAATATAAACTGTTAAAACAATTTTCAAGCACTTGTGCTGGCCTAGCAATGTACATAAACATGTGGAAAAATACTATCAAGTATGCCATATCAGTTCATGATTGCACCTTTATGGCACCCAAGGAGCAGCTTCCTTCCAAAAACAACAGCCATTAATACGAACTTGTCCATAATTGTCATGCTCTCTGCAAAAGGATGAAGAGATATTGGAGCTCAAACAGCTTTTCTGAATGTCTCTTGCATTACTATGGTGGAAGAGGCAGAACATTGGGATGAGAAAAATATATGTGTAATGTTTTTCTTCAGACAGGTTGTAAACTGATTTTCTTGCTCCCTGCATATGACAAAGTGCCCAGCTGGCAACTTAAATTCTGATTTATAGGAAAGGTCAGTTAATCCCAAGCAGGCATTTTGCTAAATATTGAAATATCTTCTCATGTGTTTTCTCTGTCTAGCTCAAGGAAGTTGGAAGCTTAAATATCAGCAAGGCAGTGATAACAATTTTAATTTACCAGCAATTTAATTGCTGGTATCACAGCAATTTTTCTTCCCAGTATTGCACAGTTTGTGGACCACAACTAAGATTACAAATTTACAGTTGTTCTGCATTTGTTATAATAGTGTTCTTATAGACAAATTAATAGGCAAACATTCCATCTTCCTCTATTACATGACTGCTGTACTGCCAGGCAAACAGTGCAGAAGAGAGAAAATGCATTGAGAATAATCCTGCAGTCCCTACCAAACCTTAGCAATTCCTTTGAGGTTAACGTGAATTTACATCAAGACTAACTCATTTAGAAATACCAGTTCTTCCCAGACATCACATGTCTGACTTTCAAAATAGCACATTTTAAAAATATTCTTTAAAGGGAGGCAGAAATATTATTTGATAGTTGTTTATTTTCCAAGTGTGAAGAGTAGGAACAGTTTCAGCTGTGACAGGAGAGGAAAAAACCCAACCAAACCATAAAGTCATTATAGGGTGCACAAAGCAAGTGAGGAAACTTTACTAAATTAATATTTGTGGAAACCTGTGTGTTTATCCAATGAAATGAAATAAATGGAGCAGAAGTAGTGACATCAACATTTGATTAAGTAAACATTAACAGGAATACAAAGTTTAAATAAAAGGAGATAAAAACTTGGTAATAGCCCAGAAGGAAATTGCTGAGGCGTCCAGAAGTAACACACCATAACCCTTTCTATATTAAAATAGTACATCACACCTGACAACAGACCAAGGGAAGAGAGAATCACATAAATGCTTTTTCAGATTTGGGTTTTTTTGCAATTTTCTGTGGCATGTAGGAAACACTTCATGCAAGAATGTGCATCCTGAAATTTAAACTGGGGAAAAGTATAGGGATCATACCTTTATTTAAGCAGAAATCTATGTTTTCGCCTCAACCATGTAAACACCATTCTAACTCCAGTGTAGATGGTATGTCACTGAGCTTAAGAAGTAGCATATATATAGTCTAAAACAGAAAATAACTTGAAAAGGGACACACCCAAGATTATTCATTTTTCTACTTGAGAGTCTGAATGCTATTCTAGAGCCATGAACACATAATGATTAAAGAGTTTGATAAGAACTTCATTCATCTGGCAGAGCAATGATGACACTTTTTAAAGGTCTTATCTGAAAGGCCCTGCACTAAGCTTGGCACTAATCCTTTTTGCTTTTGAAGTAATCTGAGCTGAACCCACTAAAATGTCAATGTGAAGTCCAAAAAGTGCAGACATATTTTTGAAGAGAAAGCACAACAAAGTCTAAGTAAGCTAAGTAAATCTAAGCTTTTATATGAATTTATTCTGCATTGTTTTATAAAGTTACTTAAAAAAAAAAACAGGTGGCTATCTCAGCATTTTATTGACAAAGCAGCTATAGTAGTACATAGAGGAAAAAAAAAGGAAAAACCCCACATGCCTGACCAGAACTTGTATTGCAGGCAGTCAGTGGGAGTATTGCATAAAGTGCTTAGTCATCAATATTCCCAACATGTCTCAGATCAAAGGCACTGACTCCTTAAAGACAGAGCTTCAGACAGTGATCACTACTCAGAGCTTAGTCACTCATCAGAAAAAAAAAGATATTTGGGAGGAAAATCCAGAATATAATATTGACCATCTCCATATTGCTCGGAAAAGCCCACTAAAAAGACTTTTCCTGGTCTGAGGTAATTGCCTGAAAAGCTCTCCTATGTCTTTTCCACACCAGCTGGACAGAACACAGGGTGTGGGAGGAATTGCATCAGCTGTGTGATGGTGCTGCAGCACCTCCAAGAAGCAGGATCATGTGAACCCCACTGAAGCTACATTCATCTCCATATTTGCAGGCCTGCACTAAACCCGTCCAGCTGGAGCAGGACAAAGGAGATTATGTTATTCCAGTCTTTAGTTTAAGGACAAAACACCTTTGCAATCCCATCAACTAACCCAGGACCTACCTTTTCCTATAGAAATTGTGTTGGTGTAGGACATATACAGCTACCATTAAAAGAGCATATTAATCTGGACATTTCAAACAGTGAATATAAAATGAGGTTAAAAGTTGAAGGTGGGGGTATTCTTCAGCTTCGCTTGATTTTTTTAGTGTTTAATCTTCTTGTTTAAAAAAAGATAAATATTACAAGAAATGTCTCTGATAGTAGCAATATTTATATAAATGTAATTACAAGAACAAAGAACATAAATTATTAATATGGAACAGAATGGACAATTAACATCAATTTTGTGCTAAAAGCAGAACCCTCAAGGGTCTGAAATGGTCCAAGTTTCCTAAACCAAGTGCTTGTCAACTTCCTTACATCTTTCTTTGCCCAAGGATGGCTGTGAAAACGTATTTCTAAACATATCTGACATCTTTTTTAGCCTTCATCATTAAGCCTATAACAAAATTGCATTTTATGGTGCTTGATGATTTCCATAACTTTCAGATTTCAACCCTTTACCTTAATTCAAACTGGGTAGCTGTAAATTTGCTGCAAATTATTTTTAATATCACATGGTATTTGAAAGAAAATATAAAATATAGATTCAGCTCAAAATAAATCTAAGAACATACTCCCATGGAAGGGGTGTGAACAAGTCTAAGAAATTGTAATCCAAAATTCTTCTCATACCCCAAATCTTCAAAGCACTTTCACAAGGTTTGGGACAGAGGGTTTTTATATAACAAGCACTGGCCAGAGTAGGGTCAGAAAAGCATTCTGAGACATCCATCTCTTCATTGTCTCTCCTGCAATTACTCTCAATCGAATAATCTAAGAAAAAGTGAGTCAAGAGTTCATATTCTAAATTAACTGAGTGTCTAATAAAAGGTCTTGGTCATGAATTAAATTTTAATTGTCGCCTAACGTAAACAAAAATATGAGACCAAGCATTGCTGTTCTGTTTCCCAACAGTTGGATCAAACACTTGCTCCACAGTTTCCTTGCTTCCTCACACACTGTGCATTCCATACACATCTACAACAAAACTCTCAGTTAATGACTTTATGTCTCAGCAAAATAGAACTGCAAGGGTATGAGACAGATGAGATGGCTTGTACTCCAAAGGTTTTTTAAAGCCTGTGTTTGAACTAGAAAACAAAAATTGCATGACATTTGAGGGATTTAACCAACATAAATCCCAAGGCAGCAGTTCAGGGCAATGTGTTAATTTGACTGGCAATTTTTAGAAGCATTTAAATGGCAATAGGAATTAAATGCCATTGAACTGGAAGGGCATAATGGGCCTAAAAGATTCAATATTCTTTGGGGAAGGGGTTATCCCCCCACTATGTAATACAATAACAATCTTTCAATTTAAAGGCAGAGAGTGATAGTTCAACTACTTTGCACTTTTCTCTTGTACTGTACTAGCTGGAAAGTGATTGTTAGAGGATTTGTGGGGTCTGAATTTTGGCATCTCCTCTACTGTATGAATAATAGGTTCCATTTTCCTGTTACAATGTAGTACTAAAGGCCTGAGTATTGCTGCTGGTATGAGTCAAGTGTGAGCCACTCCAGTGGGGAATCCACACCAGAGCAGCCTGTTCCAGAAGGACTGCAAATTCCACCAGCACCTTCCTGATTAGCAAAAATTTTGTACTTGTTGTTCTAAAAAGCATTACTGGTCTAGAAAGCACTAGCAAGAAAAATGCATTAACAAATTTGCAGTGTTATACTGTGTTAGAAGCAGCCAGATTTGAAAAATCAGAGAATTGTACTGTAGATTCTCCTTTGGGATGCAGGTAAGTGAAATGCACACACATGGATCCCTACCAAGACACGGTTCCTCAGCAAAAACACTCTGGTGCTGTATTCTGGGGCATAGACTCCTGAGAATAAGAATGATAGCATCTATAAATCTGCATTCGCAAAGCTGACTGCTGTACCCAAGAGTACCATCTTCCAGAGATGGTACTTCAGAGATTAAGTGAGAAACATAACAGATACTTAAATCAAAGTGTATCTCAGCAACATACCTGCTGTCCAAGAAAATGAGGTGTAGCCTTGGTTGGGAAAGTAACTGAGGATATGTTTTGAGCTAAACCTGCTTTGCAAAAATTCATTCTAGGTACAAATAAATTTTCATTTTTCTGTAACTAAATTAAGTTATTTAGGTTGCTATAAATCCAGCCTAGAACACAATGCAAGTTAAAGAATAACTTATTTCCAATTATGTTGGAGGAAGATGGGCAGCTTTTAAATACTGCTAAGATGTTGTTCAATTCCACGCAGTGAAAATTTGTTTCTTTATCAGGCACAGTTAGAATGATTTCTTCCAGATAACTTTAAAAAAATAATTTTCTTACCTATTTGGGTTTTTTTGTAAACTAACTTTAAAATCCGTTTGATTTTTCCCAGAATGTACTACCACACTCTAAGCACCTGTGCAGCGTTACTAATATGCGTCCATTGTGTTTAAATCTCCCCTTCTACTCCCATGTGAGCCTTCCTGAAAATGAAAGATATGTCACCTGAAAGATATGGTCCTCACACATTTTTGCAGAACCTAGGAAATAAAATACTATTACTTAAAGGGAGGAGAAAGGAGAAAATGAACAGATTTTTGAGTTGGTTTCCTCCTCCCTTAACAGCAATGGACTTCCTAAAACTGCCTGAGAGCATGGGTGGGATGGGTACAATTTTTCATGAAGCTCAGCTTCATGAAGTAAGTTTCTCATAGTTAATTTCTTTAGTAGTCATGGAAACAACTGATTCTTCTTCTACATTAAAACAGAGCTCAACGGAAACAGGTAAAAAGAAGAAAAGGAATTGAAAACATCTTTGATTGTTTCCCCCTCAACTTTGAAGCCCAGCCCTTTCTTTCAACTCACGTCATTCCATATTAAGTATGCTACAAAGAACCCTTCTGGGCACTGCATACATTTTAAACATTATCCACCAGCCAGGCAAAGGGCATCCAAAGGTTCGACAGCACAAGTGTACTTAGAAGGAAGGAATTATCTCTTGCCTCCAAGGACAAAGAGAGGTGTGCATCTGTAGGGTACCATACTCTTTTATCTTCACTGGAAATTAAAAAAGAGTGCAGAGATAATTTTCCAGCATCAAGTGAATAATTACCCAATTTATTACATCAGCTTCAGAATCAGACATTTTTATATACAATTTTTCACATTTGTGCTCTATACTTGACTCTCAGAGAACCATAGAATGGCCTGGTTTGTAAGAGAAAGATCGTCCAGCTCCAACCTCTCCACTATAGGCAATAAGATGCCACCCACTAGGCTCAGGCTTCTCAGGGTTCCATCCAACCTGGCCTTGAACACTTTCACAGATGAGAAACACACAGTTTCTCTGGGCAAATTGTTCCTGTGCCTCACCATCCTCCCAGTAAAGAATTTCTTCCTAACATTTTATCCAAATCTCTTATTTCATTTTAAAAAAATCTTTCCCCCTTGTCCTATCACAACATGCCTTTATTAAAGTGCCTCTCCCCCTCTCTTCTTTTTAAGCCCCCTCTATGTACTAAAAGGTTTCGACATCTTTCAGTACATCTTTCAGATTGCTGAACATCCCCAGCTCTCTCAGCCTGAGAGCCCACCTCTCACAGCAGAGGTGCTCCAGCCCTCAGATCACCTTGGAGTCCCTCCTCTGGACTCACTCCAACAGGTCAATGCCCTTCCTGTGCTGGGACCCCAGAGCTGGATGCAGCATTCCAGGTGGGCTCTCACCAGAGCAGAGCAGAGGGGCAGAATTTCCTCCCTTTCCCTGCTTGCCACACTGCTTTGGATGCAGCCCGAGACACGTTTGGCTTTCTGGGCTGCTGGCCTTCTTGATCAGCATACTCTGCTGGTAAAGAGCTTTTACAAGTCAGTGAAAAAATATTATCCACATTACCTTGCACTGCCAATCTTAGTGTCTACTTCCACTTTGATGAACAAGATTCTTGACACTGAAACTGCAGATCAGTTACCAGACTCAGTGAGATGTCTTCTTAGACAGCATCTCCACAGCAGGATCAATGCCGAAACAAAAAATCAAGACCCAACTAGCTGATTTATCCTGTAAGAAGATATATACCTATAGAGGGATGACTGATGAAAAGAAGTAGAACAGACCCAACACCAGAATGAATGGTTATTTTCCAGAAAATCTGTAAATGATCAGTTAAAAAAATGTGAGAGTCAAAAAGAAACCTGAGTACTAAAAGAGACTATCCAATCACAGTTTTCTAGTGGTTTCAATGCCTTCCTTTCTCACCAAATGAAAAGTGTTGGTAGGAATATTTTACAGCTCAAATTCACATGACCTTGGACACAGGCTGGCTCATGGAGATTGGTGTGCCTGTGCTATGAGAGATGATGTCAGCACTGTGCAGTGTGACTGAACATGGTACTGAGCAGAGCTTGACAGTGGGGAAATAGAGAAAATTTGAGCATAATTATGTTGGGTCTTCAAACTGAGCGAAGGACTTTTGACAATACAGAAACACAATTACTTTGATGTCAGTTTGGTTTTAGTAAAGTTGCCCCCTGGAGCATGTAAGTGCCACCTTTACTATGCTTCTCATGTTGATGGAAATAAATTGTCTCATCAATGAAAGCAATTGCAGATTTAAGAAAATAAATGTACACCAGACTCAAGAGGTAGCTATGCACATATTTAAATAAAGATTAAACGGAGAATGATATTCTTTTGGATCTCAGAATACATCTTATACCAATCTCATGACCCTCTGTCCTCTCCATAAGCAGCCAGTGCTGGTCAGTGTTGCAGACAAGACTGTAGGTTAAAATGCGCCTTTGATTAGATTGAACCATCTATGACATTTTTCAATACTATAATTTAGATAAATACCTTCGGGGTTGAACTACTTAAAACACTCTTTGATTCTATCAGCTGAGAAATTACTTACAATCCGTAGAACTTAAAAATTTCCAAAAAGATTTGAGGGCTTAAAGTGCATTTTTAAAGTTATTTTTGAAAAGTATCCTATGCAATAATTAACACCATTTTGCTGTTTCATAAATCAGATATGATAAATTGCCTTCTTCCTGATAATTTAAAGATTAAAAAAAAAAATGAAAAAGAAAAAACATAGCTAATGTAGGTAATAAAGCAATAGTAATTTTTCCTAAACACTTGCTTATACAGGCCGTATTTTTTAGAGACTAATGTTGATAATTACCAGGTGGTAGAATCTTAATGATAGCCAGTAAATAGCTGCACAAGAAACTAGAGAAATAATAAGATAGAAGAATTATGATATAAAGAGAGGTCCTAAACATGTTATTTCCCTGAATTCACTGTAACAGAATGATATACCACCAATATTTTAAGATGTGGTAGCATTTAACAATTTATCTGAGTGCTGCCTTTTCTTCTTAGAAAGTTCTCACTCAATTTCTCTAAATGCTTGGGGTTTGGGTTTTTTTTCAAATATCCTCATTGAAACATTTAGAGTTTTTAATTTTCATAGGGCTGCCAATTTTAAATGTGAACTTTAGGCAGTCACATTCTCCTCTGATTAAAAGCACAAATGTAACTAGTTTTCATCCCTGACTCGATCAATGAAACTCTTATAACTTCAAATTTCTTCTGTGGAGCTGGTTACTGATAACATATTTAAGCTTCACAGTCTGCAGTAAACCCAAATTCTGTTTGATATATTTTTGTTCACAAGCTCACACTAATACATACAGAAGCCAAATACAACATAAACAGAAATGCTGACATTCAGCAACAAATATTCACTACAGAAAATGTTAAATAACTTAGTTTTGATAAAATACAACCAGGAAAACTAATTTTAAAATGTAAATGAATTTTTAATTCAATTTTTTTTGGACCCCTCTCTGAATACTGAATTGGTATGAAGTGATGTAGTCATATTAGTACATCACCCTATTTAGGCAAGCAGGATGTAGGCATTTCAAACACAACAAGAATATTATTTTATAGACTATCTTGTGTCATTTATTTATCACAGCTTTTCAACACTGGAACCTGCAGAGGACGCCTGGCTGTCAGTCAACATCACTGTGCATGAATACCCAAGATTAAGGCACACAGCTGGTCATAACCAATTCAAGCTACATGATAACTAAATAAAAAGTGTTCCAAAATAGTGTGTTATGTTCCCTGGCATCATACACAACTGAAAAAAAA
>VWZS01006523.1:176512-199019 GCA_013397075.1 Rhabdornis inornatus
AAAAAAAAAAAAAGGAAGCTTCTGGTGAAATACTAGCATACTTTATGGAACAGCCTTCTTATTTCCTTGAAAAACATATTTATTGTATTGTTCCTGAGATAAGTCCTGGATGGTAACAGAATAACGGTCAAGTACTTGCACTTTCCAAAGCGCCAACTGCAGCAATGTAATGAGAAACAGCTATTTCAGGATGATTTTTCATAATCCTCAACTAATATGCAGATAAACATATGTAAATATATGAATACAAGCATGAATTTGAAAACCATTTTAAAGGAAAATATAACATTGGTAGAGAAATTTATCTAGTAAATTTTTTACATTTAAATAGTTTAGAATAGATTCATTCAAACAACCCAAACTATTTTTACTTGGAGAGAAACAAAATAATTCAAATAATTAGATGTTACTGAATATTTGAAATATTGTGCTGAAAGTAATTTTATGTAAGCAATTAGTAAACATTCATTTTTGAGAGTTGCAGCACATACACTTTGGAGGGAAATGTTAACAAAGAAAGCACTGAAAATGTTAAAAACCCAAACAAACAAACTTAATCAAATGGTCATTGTTCTTTTATTTATGGATTCCTGCTATTCTCTGTCGCAATTACATGTATGAATGTTAGCTGTCTGTTAATATACACATTAGTGTGTGATAAAAACCATAAAACACTCATCAAATAAACAAAAATGGAGAAGAAATAAAATCTACTTGATGTATCCATTTAAAATCCCATTGTTTTTGTAACTCATCAAAAAGACACACAATTACATTTGTGTTCTGCCTCAGAAGATGTTACAGATGTCTGCAAATCTGGTAATTTTCTCTTCACTAGAGGGGCTTAGTGAAAAACAAAGATTTCTCTTACTATTTCCAGAATTTTGACTTTCCCTATGCAGAGGTGTTGGTTTGCTAGTTTGAGATTTTTTTGGCTAATGCACTAATTTATGTGGTGGGTTTAGTGCCAGCTAAATCGCTAGCACACCCACTAGAATTATTTACTCATTTCCTGCTGTGAGATAGGATTAGGAAGAAGGTAATGCAGGCTTAAACTTTCAAGGGTATAAAGAAAAATTTTATCAACAGAACTGAAAGAATAATAAAAATCAGAATAAAACTTTCAGAGCATTTGTCCTCCCTCCCTCCCACACACACCCTCTTTTCTTCCCCACTGACAAGGTATGGAAACAATTCAGTCAGTTTATCACCTCTAAAATAGTCTTTCTTTTGTNTCTAAAATAGTCTTTCTTTTGTTTATTTAGGGAGAGGAGTCTCTCTTGCCATGCTATGGAGACTTCTCCATCAGAAAATTGTTCTCTTGTGGCTTCAATGTCACAGTGAATCAGCCACTCGGGAGAACGGAAATCTGATCACTGTGTAAAAGACCTTCCCCTTGACTTATAGCTTTCCCTACAACTGTTTTCATGGGCTCAATCTTTGGCTAGTGGGGTATGCTTTTAAGAATGAGCTGTTCAGAAGCAAAAGTTCGCTTCATCTATCTCTGAGATCATCTTCATCTCTGGGAACAGAGGTCTTCTTCTTCCCTGGGGGCAAAGGGTCTTCATCACTCTTCTCTCTCTCTGTTCAAGCTTCTCATGGAATCATAGCCACTTCAACATCTACTTGTACAGCATGGATGCCTTTGCTTATGTCTACAATTTGAACTATTCAAACACCCCCTACTTTTTAGTGAGTTACATGGAAAAAGAGTCTGATGTATCAATCATATCTTCACCATAGCCTTACATTCCAGTCCAAGCTAGGGCATCTCCTCTTTCTCCATCCATCTGGGATTTGACTCTTCCTTCTTTACTGACGTCAATGTCTCTATGTTGTTCTCTCTGTATCTTCACTTTTTCCTTTTCTCCCACTCGAGAGAGGATTGAAGGTCTGGAGGTCTCCTCTGTGCACTGAAAGACTTAATATCTCCCCTGAGTCCTGCAGATAGCCATGTGATCCTTGCTGGGTGACGGACAGAGCTGTTCATGGCGGAGAGTTCTTTGGCGGCCATGCTGGGAGGAGGCGAGGATCTCAGCAGCCAGGCTGGAGCACAGTGGCACCGTCCGTGGGGCTGATGGCCCACCCTGCCCCTGCCCGGCAGCTGCTGGGGCCTGGCCTGGCCGTGTGGGCTGTGGCAGAGGGGATCCAGCCCGGCCTGGAGCTGTTCCCAACGCCCAGCGGACCCCGGCTCAGCCCGGGCCAGCAGCGGGGCAGGGTTTAATGTCGGTGAGATGTCAGCTCAGGTTTAATATTGGTAAGATGTTAGCTCAGGTTTAATGCTGGTAAGATGTCAGCAGCCGTGACCCAGCCCAGCCTCGGCCAGGGTCCCATAGGCTCCCCTTCCCTGCCTGGCCACCATGCCGGGAGTGGGAAGAACTTCTCTCTGCAAAGGCCATAAAGTAAGACAGCATTTTCCCTCTGTTCGTTTTTAACATGTGTGTTCATAGAGGCCTGTTCATCTTTCCAGTGGTTTAACAGGCCGGCAGTTCTCAAAACTAATCTAATTGGTTTTTATCAGACATGGAGGAAGCTCTTAGCAGCTCCTCTCAGATAAATCATTTCCGTGGGTGGCTTCTTCCCTCCTCACCAAATGTCAAACATCCAAAACCAGCACACCCTATAAAATCGATCCTTTTCCAATTTTCAGCCCAAATTTTCCTTTTTTTGTGTTCACTAGTTAAAATTAATACTTTTCATTTAATTTAGAGCAAGACATGTCTATCCAAACTTTCTTTTCAGCAATTGTGGTATAAATTCTTTGTGTTTAGTCTTTTACGGATGAGACAATAGCCAAAGGGAGACACTATCTCTGTTTGCCAGTGACACGTTTTTGATAACCTAAAAAAAAAACCTAAATTCTCTACAAAGGGTCCGAGATACAATTGCATCCATTTCCAAAAAAACATTCCTCATGGTTATGCCTTCTCCCTGTCACTTCAAGATTAATAAATGTATCCTCTATAGTTTTTAAAGTATGAAAAAACTGAATAAAAGTTAATATTTCACACATATTTCAAAGTGAAAGCAACCTGAAAGTCTCAGTGACTTAGTATTTAGCATAATTTTTGCTGCTTCTATTTTTATAAAGATCTGGAGAACAAGACAGGTGTGGTGCGCTTACACTCATCCCACCTCTGAGGAGACTGGCCCAAGGCTTTTATTAGTCAGCAACACTGACAAAATTCTTATGCTGCAATAGCAATAACTTACTGTTTGTAACAAACAGCAGCCTTTGTTCTGAAGGAATTTCTGTCCCTGCTGGCTCTGTGACTTACCAAGAACTCAAGACTTCCAAGAGTGCTTTAAAATGCACTGCTGGATATGCCTGATTGCCACGAAGTGGATTTTTCCTTCTAATATGTAAATCCTCCACTCACATTTTGTGCCTACTTACTTTCCACATACAACACTTTACATCCTTCTTCACCATACAAGACAGACAGAAAGTGTATCCAAGGAATGGTCTAAACAATCCATGAACAATATTTATACTAACAAATATTTTATTAAGCTACTTTAACCCAACTGTAAAGTTAACTCATAAAACAAACAAATATAAAAGGTTCTATAATGTGTACATAATTTATGGCAAAACATGTATTTATTACAGTTTTTAAGCACCTAGCTTTTTATCTCAACACCTCTAAAATTTTAATGCCTTTAAAGCAACAAAGTACTTTAGTTCTTAAAGACATATCATAGGACTGTAACTAAAGACATCAAGAACAAGCAGCATTTTAGTTTCTCCCAGAGAAACTGCCTACAGACTAGCAGCAAGTGTCACTTCAGTTTAATGTCTGTCTGCTTTCAAGGATAAATGTCTTTCAAAACAGGGTCAGGATCTAATATGCCTTTCCTACTAATTTTTTTCAAGGCAAATTAAGCTGTCTGGAGGTTTGGGTATATTACAGATTCTCATTTCATAAAAGTGGTAACACTTTAGCTGGTATCAAAACACCTTGCTTGTTCAATGCCAACAGAAAGTTCAAAGTATAAAAATACTGTGTGTTTTATAGATGTGTAGGAATGGCATAGTCTCAAAAGTTCTAAGTAAATAACATTAAAAGGTTAAGAGTAATAAAAGATGGTGAAAGGTTCTCTCATTTAGTGGAAACTGAACAACTCACTGGATTTCTTCCCATCCTAACTCTTGTTTGACTGGAGCCATTTAAAAAGCAGCTGGGCCTTGCAGTTATGCAGTCAACTCTTGCAGTCAGTTGTAATCCTCAATATATTTCAATAACAGGACCTTTCACTGTGCACTGGGAATCATCCCTCAAAAATGTTTACTTGATAAACTCTAGCTGAGAGCCATGTTTATAGTCAGTGATACAATACAACTATATTTTTATAAAGTTTTATAAATAATACGTCTAAAAACTTCCTATTTATTATATCTCGATTCAAATCTGTCAAAGGCTTTAACATTAATAACTATTAAAATGCCTGAGGTGTATATTATCCATCTAGTTGTATAGATCGGAAACTTGAGATGCAGGCAGGTTGAATGATTTTCCCATCTGTTCTCTGTGTGCTTTGGAGCATAACCTAAATATAGACATGTGGAAAAGTTCGAGCAAAATGCTAGCTCCACAAAAAGCAAAATAATTTTTGCTCTTTGATTCAACAGAGACATAATTTTATCCTCAATTCACAAGAAATTTCCTGACATTAAAAAAAAATCTGGTGACCTTCTCAATTACAATTCCACTGGGTACAAGACAGATGCAACCCAACATACGGTAGTGAACAGGTTGATATAATCTCAGTCTTTTCTGTGGCAACATTAAATTTCTGGGGTGAGTTGACATGGAACAGGTTCAGTATGGACTCAAAATATCTCTTCTCAGGATGTGAAAAATTATGAAATGTAGCGTGACGCAGACAACAGTTCAGGGTGGCACACGTCTAGACTGGAATTAATAATTTACAGAATGATCTTTTAGTTTGGTCTCGAATATAAATGAACATGTCCATGTCATACTTGCACTGATTTTTCTCATTTGCAATAAAATTATGTTTAGTGCCTTTGAATTCAGAAGCCTCTCTTTCCTGTTTAACCTATTATCTAGGGTAATATAATCCTGTGGAGCACTTAGTAAGTCACTTTTCAACCATCAATCATCCCTAAATAGTGCTCTCTCATTTTAAATCAAAAGACTAGAACAGATTTTCCCTTTTCTCCATCTCAGAGACAGCAGCAGTCAATAAAGCCATCCACTTCAAATCCAAGATTTATAGCTGTCAGAATTTTCATACCATCTACTCTGCATTTCTAAATACAATATTCATATTGGTAGAAAACATGCAGCAACTGCATGTAGTAGCATCTAATGGGATTTTAACAGAAGCCTGAAACCTATCCAGGTGCCTGCTAATTGACCTGCAGAGGATGAATTTCATTGTGTGCAGCCAGGCAGCCCTGTTTAGATAAATCAATAGAGAAAAGAGAATTTGGGAGTTTTTAAGCAGAGGTCAGGGTTAATCTGCAAATGTGTTTTATCCCTTGAAGGATTTATATTAATCCAGTTTTGTCTCTGAAGCCACTGATTCAAAGCTCACATTATAACTGAAAATCTTCTCTCTGGTGCTTTTTTTTTTTAAATACTCAACTACTTAAATGTGTGCCGCCCAACAGGAGAGCAAGGAGAATCTCTTGGTAAATCTTTAAGTAAAACCCACATACTTTTTAATAAGCAAACAGATATACTTACTGAAGAACAGAGGCCCCTGACAAAAAAAAAATCCTGTTTTCATTTCTGTCCCGAGTTGGATTTTTTTGTTTTTGGTCTGTGTTTGAGGTTTGTTTTTTCTTTTTTTTTTCTTTTTTTTTCTTTCTGAAAATTTGCCTGATATCCTTCCATAGCAAAGAAAAATTAGAAGTTGTTCTAGTATAGGGATATAGTCCAATAGCACAGCCTTTGACAGAATTCAGGCGCATCTCAAAACCCTAGAGAACGAGAAATCTGGCTGACGTGCAGGATTTTGTGGGGTAGAATAGAATTACTGCTTCAAGATGAACCCCAGTAGAAAGACCATACATTTTAATATCAGATCGTGGCTGTCAGAAACCTCTACTTAAAAGCAAGTAGGAGACAGTTAACTGTTCCATCTTTGCTAATGAGGTCCTGAAAAGATCTTACCTCCTACTAGAGAGTATCTCACTGCCTTGCTCTCTGGGGGTCCCCTCCTCAGAGTGCAGCACCCTGAGCTGCCAGTCCACGTGCCACAGAAATGCCCTGGAGTGCTCCTGTCCTGGGATAACAGCCACACCACAAAGGCAGATAGTCCCCCCAAGCACTGCTTTGGCTGGGACCAGGCACAAACGACAGCTCCTGAACCTACAGCTTCCTGTGCCAAACACAGGGTGATACTGGGGGCACTCAGAGCAGAAACACTTGAAACCTCTCAACAGAGACAAAACCTCCTGTGTACAGCAGAGCAGCTTTTGTCATCAGCCACATATCCATGTTTTATCCAGTCTGTTCTAATGCAGTAAAAGGTGGTACTCTGCCGCATTTCATAAATGCATCCATTTTATGTAACACAAAAAGCCCCTCATATGATTTTGGATCTATCCCTTATTCAAGGCACTGTAATACTACAAGATTTCTGTTGCAAGATAAATGAAGTACACTGTTCCTTCACTGTACAGTCACCTCAGTTTCACATTATTTCAGTCAGTCATGTCTCCTGCCCATAAGTTGATGTTAATATCTTTCCTTATCATGACATTTATGGTTTCCATTATTTTCTGCAGCACTCTATTGATTTTGAGATCTATAGGTCCTACATGAATTGTCCTTCAGAGCTCTGTCATTACTCCTGCTTGTACAATAGGTACATGCCCAATGACTCGGGATCAAATACAGACAGCCTAGGTGTGTGAGGGCTAAAGAAGCGGAGGTACTCTTTTTCCCTCAGGTGAAATTCAGCTTCCTTAAAATTGTAAGAATATTGACATATTAATGAATAATAAACATACTGGCCATCATTACATTGATAGGTTTTTTTCTCTCACTCCTAGATACCTCAGGCCTTACAATGGCCTCATAAACTAATTTTTAAAAATGTTAAAAATGTGAAACTATAAAGCCTCCATATAGGAATAGCCACAGCAAGAATTAACAGCATAAAAATGTGATGGTCACAACTAAAATGAGCCTATTCCAACCCAAGGCAAGACAGATTCTGTTGCTATCCAGATGGAAAAAGAGAAATTTGTTAAAGCCAGTTCTGAAGATTGGATTGTGTTTGTTCCTCTTCAGCATCTCCTCTCTAGTATGGTGCTCCTGTCTTACGCCTGAACTTGGGACCCCTTTGTTGGCAAAGGTGAGTACAAAATAAAGTTCGACACAGAGGATTTCAGCATAGAGTTTACTGATACCTGATTTCACATATGCACAAAAGAAGCCACTTTTCAGAGAGCACTCTTCTGAAATATTTCAGTTAGATCAAAAGCAGGGAAAATCATAAAAGCATTCTCTCTTCCCCTGGTCTTGATGGCTAAACTGAAACCTTACGTATACAGGCCTGCTTATGATTGCAAAGAACTGGCTGACTGGGTGCTCCACAGCATATCTTTGTACCAGCAGGGCTCAAAACACCCTGTGGTATCAAACATTCTCCAAAACAGGAGGAGTTTACAGAATAACAGACCAGGTCTTGATATCCTGGTATATGGGGTCAAGACTCTTCCTGAAGCTTCAGTTTGTGTTCCTTTTGTGTACTCTCCAGGTACATCTATTTCTGCTTAGATTCATCACACTAGATGGATTCTTTTGAAAACAAAAGCCTTCAGTAAGTCCTCAACTCCATGTGTGGTTTCTTTAAAAATGAGTCTGACATACTCCCAAGCAAATTATTTTAGTGTGGTGATCTCAGTTATCCTTCTCAGAATATGGTGGTTCAAAAACATTTTTATAACACTTGTCATACAGCCTTAATTCCTTAAACTTTTTGCCATCTCATTTGCTCTTGTTGCAGTTTATCACTGTATAAAAGCACCACTCACCAGCAAGCTTATTTGCACACGCAGACAGGTAAGATGTCCATTGCCAAGGGCAGCTGAGCTGCATTAAAAATCCTTCCCCGGCCTTCCTCTACTTTGTGCTTTCAGAGAAGAGCCATGCATTTAAAACGCTATCATAAATAAGACAGAGAAAATTTTTGCCCTCTAAATTAACATAACTGATGATATCTGTGGCTTACAATTAAAGCAGAACCACATATGTTAACCCAGGACACAGGGTGCTGAACTTTGGGGCCCATTTGTTCCAAGTACATGCCATGAAGTTACATACTTCCCCCCCTTTATTTCAGAAACAGTTCATCAAATTGCAATGTCAGGCCTAAATCTGGGCTTTGTTTCTCTAACAAAAAAATGGGTTTTCCTAAGAGAGCCCAGCACAGAGAGGCAGCCCTTCCCAGGTAAGTTTCCTGTGTCTGCCTGGCAATGCTCACCACGGCGCTCCACCGAGAGAAAGGGAATTCTGTCGTAATGTTACTGTGCTAATAGAGTGTCTGCTGGCAAGCACCAGTAGGCTCTCCAGAAATATGACACAGTGAGATAAAGCTTATACAAACTGAGAGACACAAACATAACCTACTTGTGTTAATCCTGTAAAACCACAAGTATATGACAAGAGGAGGCAGCACTACAGAGCGCTGCAGTCTGTGATTCTCTGCTGCAGGCTTTCACTCTGAAGAGACAGGCTATAAATGCAGGTGTGTCTTCTCTTAGCAAGATCTTACTTCCGTGCTCAGGGTAAGGCTTCTTTGTATCCTAATTAGCACCCATATTAACTAGGCTGGCTAAGACCCACTTTCAACATACACAGAAAATAACGCCACATCCATTATGTTAGCGATCAAAGCTATACAAGTTTGTAGATTGTTTCAAAGATCAAAGACAGTCTGTCAGACTTCATTACCGGAAGAAAAAAGGGACTCTGACTTCAAAAGGCATTGCATTGTCCTTTGTTTCCTCCTCAAAAATTATTTTGAAGATGGTGAGCAACCTCAGAGCAATCTAAATTAACAGGTTTTTGACTGTACCTTCTAGCTCTGCCTGCAGTTTGGTCTTCTCATTCTTTTTCCTTTTCCTTTATGTCTACTTAAGTAAATGCTGATTTTTTTGCCCCACTGTCTTAATACTGGCATACACTAAGGAATAAAAATTGAAGTGCTTCATCAATCTGCAAGTTACCTACAATTGCTCCCAGTGTCTCCCCCCATTGTTTTGTCTTACCCACTGCAATATTGTCTGCAAAAGACTATTTGAAAATGTCTTTAATTAGTTTATTTCCCTGACTGAAGTGATACCTTCACAGAACTAATTATACTAATAGTGAATAAAAATAGCATCAAGATTAGAAGACTTTGATGCTGTTTGAGCTGTAATTCTTTTGGATACCTTTTTAAAAGGGAGTTTTGAAAGCATTCACATTTTCCTGGCTGCTTTAAAATTTTTTTAGCTATTACATAAGGGAATTTTTGAATTTTCATAGTTACCCACAAGGCAAAAAAATCAGCCAGCCACACAAGAGCCAAACCTGAATACATTTGTTCATATATCAACACTAGTAAAACAGTATAAAGATTTTCCTATACCCAGGGCTAATTTGCACTATCAGTGAGGTCTCCATTGACTGTTCCCATAGCCTACACCATAAATAAGCAAGCAGACCTAAGTCAACAGCACTGAGAAGTTTACTAATTCTAGTGCAGGACTAAGAGAAAGTGTGGATCTTCATCTAATTCACTTTCTCTAAAACTAGCAGTCATCCAGATGCCACTGACAACATGTGCCTCTTTTGGCCTCTGGGATCTAGTTCTACATCTCAGAAATTGTGAAATGGGTGACGTGAACAGGTTTTTCCACTACCTTTAAATACTTGGTTAAAATATTTAATGGACAAGATGCTGATCTACCACCTCTTGAGCTCTTATCTCATACCTGGTGATCACTCATCCATATGAAGTTATCCTCTAGGTATCTCATAACATCCCCTTTTCAACATGTTATTCCTATTCCTGTTACTCCGTGGATTAATATAACTGTAAATAAATTCCCAACATTTACTACTTCAAGGTGACTCCTCAGGCACAGTCAATATTAATGATGTCAAAACCATGGTGGAAAAAGAACTACACATTTGCACTAAGAAATGTAGATGCTTGTGGAAACACTAAGATGAAAGTAATGCCCTACACAGAATGTGCTGGACAGGCATGGCAGCACTGGAGTCCTCAACCAGCAAAGGCAATATCTGAAATGGTCTTTATATGTTATAAAGCGGTACTTAAAACCAAAGCAATAGGTCCACAAATGCTCAGAGGAGATCAGGAAAATTAGAAAAGCATTCAACCAAGCTGTTCCTTTCTCTTTCCTTTTCCACTAATTTTTTCCTTAACCTAGCATTTTTAACTTCTTGTTTTGCACCAGCATAACAACAGCATTGGTATGAGGCAGGAAGGTCTCTCTCAAGTCAACAGAACACCCTTCTTAAAAAGAGTATTTTGTTGCCAAAATATGAAACTGTAAATAATGCCTGAGAGATGTTTGGACTTTGACTGCTTTTTACCTACTTTAATATCCCCAGCTTTGTTCTTCCTCAAGTGTTCACATGGAGATAGACCCATACATACTTTTTTGTATATGCATATATAGAAAGCATATACGCACATATATACGCACATAGGAATATATATAGAGACACTACCACATTCACTGAAAATATATATATACAGATACAAAAAATTAAGACTGTCCTCTTCAGGGTTTTCTTTAAGCTCTTCTTGCTTAAAATGTGTCTTCTCTCTGCAGGATGGCTGGAAGCATTCCAAAATTCACTTTTATTCCTGATTACATATGACATTCTTTTAAAGGACATTTCTGAAATAATAATTGTGAGCTGCAAATGTGAGTACTGTGGAGTTCCCAGCAGGCATGGTAGAGTGAGGAGGCAGACTGCAGCACATGGCAGTCTCCAGGCTTCCTTCATAATGTGCTCATAGAAATCCGTGTCAAGCGAGCAAGGAAGTAACCTCTTTGAGAGTCAGGACAAAATGAACCCGGAAGTCTGTTAGTTGGGATTTCTTGGCATTACTATACTCATAAAGACAAGACATAATTTTAAACTCTTCACAGCTGTCTTGAGGCCAAACAGTGAAACTTCATCCACTTTAAATCACTTTTAGATTTGCCTCCTCACAAAAATCATAGACAGAATCAATAAGAACAGAACAGCAACAAGCATGGGATTCAATTTCTTCTCTGCATGTACACGCACACACACGTCTGTTTTAAGAGATCTGTGATTTGGCCTCAGGGAAAGGAAAACAAATCTAAGATTTAATAATCAACTTCTTCATGTCCACACTGTGAATTTTAGTGTTAAACCTTGAAAACAATGGTGAAAACTTCTCTCTATAATGGGCAGCATCCAAAAGTCTGGCAGACTGCAAATATTTTCCTGCCTCAGCTTGCATAAATAAAGGGCAGCTTCTCATACAAGGATGATATGAGGCTGCTCTGCAGCAGTTCATGGCTCAGAAAGTCACTTTGAATGTTGTCAGTGGCCTTGACACCAAAACTTTCAAGGTAAGTGCATGGTCTTCTGGTTTGTGAAATATAGGATCTAATGGATTCTTTTTAAAATGTGTTTTATAAGCAAAGTGTGAAATTCTTTTTCGTGTCCAATTTATTTCTACCTCCCTTTGCATATAATACTGATTTGCTCACAGAAAAGGATGAGTGCAATCAACCATGTGACCTAGGTAACTTTAATGATTTTGCTGGATAGCCTAGGCCAATGACTGGCTATGCAATTAGTGAAAACAGTTCAGTAAGTGCTTAAGATCCATTCAATTGAGAGCACGGCTTAGGCACTCATTTTTCTTTAAGAATATGTTTCAGCTCTTTTGAAAAAGTTGTACATAAACCTAGTCTTATGAAACATTCTAAAATAGGAAGTTTTCTTGATTTAAGATCTAGTTTTGTCTTTCATTACTATAAAAGCAACAGAGAGTTAAAGCTGAACAAAGACCAAGTTTGGATAGCAATACTCATAAAAACCATCTGCACAGAGGATGTATTGTTTTTGCTCCCGCTTGCCCTTTCCTTTTCTTCACTTCATCTTTTCCTACTCACTTCCTGAGCTAGCTGGCCCAACTAGTAAAAAAAAAAGACGTAATATATTGTCATCTTTAGGTTTTACAACAGTTCGTTATGTAAACAATGTTCAATTCCCAAATACTTACAATGTTCTTGAGGACCACGGGCAGTTTCTATTCATCAGTGCAGAGCAATGAGCAGAATTCTAAACTAATGGGCACCTTGCTCATTACACACAAGCTGGCTCAATGGAACAGCCTCATGGGAGCAAATGCTGTTTTCTGCCTGTTAGATAATGCATTAAAACATGATTCTAGTTAGTAAAGGGCATTCAGATACCACACAAGCGACACTGTACATGCAGGTACCTGTGAAATGGTCTCCTATAAAGAAGTACTCACAGGTTTTTTTTAAATATGAAACTGCTTCAGGAAGAATATTATTAGTGGCAAAGGCAAAGGAGTAAGTATAGATTTATAAAGAAATTTCTTTCAAGGGCTACAGCAGAGCTTCAGAGCCAGGGCAAAAGCAATTCTGATTCATTCAGGGATCACAGTACCATATTTTGGTGCACTTGGCTTTATGCCACACCGGCAAAAGTTGTATCCTTTTATTTTCCATTTGTGCAGAACAACCTGGGTGACAGCTTTCTCTGAGAGCACAGGAGAAGAAATCTACTTTTCTCCAAAAACATCTTAAAAACACCAGATGTTTGAATAGGAAATGCCGTAAACAAGGATGTCGTCTACTTGGAAAGGCAACTGGGAGCAGCTCATCAGTGGTGTGTTCTGGATGTTCAGTGGTACCACTTGCCATAAAATGTCTTTTTTATCCCTTTTAGAAAAATATTTCTAATGAGTCTTTTAACGTGACTCTTACTAGAAGACCACTTTTGGCTCTTTCATAAGAGTAAATATGGTCCTGTCATGCGACACACAGGTCCTTTTTTGACAATTAAAAATAATGAGCCTTGGATTGAAAAATATGTTGAAAATAGTTTTAGAGATGAGCCAGTTGGCAGAACACAACCATCAGAAAATATCTCAAAAAATATTTCACCTACCCACACAATCTCCCTGTGAGACTGTTCTGGGAAAGATGTTACACACTGCTCCACAGCTATTTGTGCTTGGTAATAAAAGTAGAATAGTGGGTTTCAACAGACCCTGTGAAAAGATTAGTAGAGAGAGAAAATAACAAAAGCCAGAGTTGGTTGTTTGTTGGCAAAGTTTGCTGGTTGTTATAATTTATGGCTTGTACAAAGCTAGGCAAGAAGGACAGGGTGATCTCAGAATAATTCTATGTGCTTCAATTTTCATGAAACTCAGCAGTTTATTTCAGCAATCTAATGTAGCTCATTAACACAAATACATGTCTGCACAGATAAATTTAATATAAAATAATATGTAGTCATTTCACTGATCATTTATTTACAGGAAAAATGCGTCTTGTTTAGGTGCTTATTAACTTTTGTTTTCTTCTAATTATCTGGGGCACTGCCTTGAAGCTGAAGAAATGAATGGGCTCTGGAGCATCCTGACCAGACTGTCTGGGAGATCTGAGGCAAAAAGAGCTGGCATTCAGGGTGTAAAGACAAGAAATGGCACCAAAAATAATGGCCAAACTGCAGTACAGTTCCCACAAAAACCTTGTTGCAGGGTCACAGTGGCCACTGTTACATAATCAGTAGTCAGATTTTGCCCACAGAGCTGCATTGCTGCAGGAGACGTGGCTGGACTAGAGCAGGTGGTTGGGTTCATGTTGTAAGTAGTAGCCTTCCTACAGATGAAGTTACTCCTGACTTCAGCAGACACTCCAGGCACATCTTCCTTCATACATCAGGGCAGTACTTTAGAACTTCAGATAACATTGTGAAAACAGTTTTCAGACATGATAATAGTTATTAGATTTTCTAAGCCATGAAATACCAATCCTTTGTTTTTCAATATTGACATTTTTTCTATATTATGATCAAGAATAAAATCAATATATGAGATTCTAAATAAAAAATACAGATAAGATCTAAAAATGTCTGTAATTTTCTCAACATTATTACTAAAATAATTCACAGTATTCTCATTCATTACGGTAACCCAGGGCTTCTTGTTGTAGGGCTCTCCCTGTCGCTTAACACTTTGTCCATATATGCTTAGGATGAAGTTTCCTGTGTAATTTCTAAAATTTAAATTCAGCTACAGAATAACCAGTCATATTTTCTGAGTATAGAATAAGAGTAAAATACTTATTGCTTTTTCCATGTTGAAACAAAATAAATTTTGAAAAATAACTATCTATTAGTGTGCTCAAAGACTGAGATGAGTGTACTGCAAAAAGATCTGAATTCAAATTCCCCAGGCAACCACCACTTTGGCATTTTCTAACCCAATTTCCCACTTACTTTTCCCTTAATGCCTCTATGAGACAGCAGAGTACAAAACACATACACAACATTTAACATAGGGTATTTTTCCTTACCATTTTCTTGAAGCAGAGGTGTATTTATAAGTGATTGGAGGCTTGGGGGCTTGGTTAACTCACTGCTGGAGGCCTATATCTGGATTTGAAGTCTTAGTAGACTGCTAGTGCACAATAAATTTGTATGCAAAGGGCAATTTGAAATTCATAGTTACACTTCAGCCTGGTAAGGCAGTACATACAGTGTCTTGGGCATGCTGCATCAACAGCTTCAGCAGGCATAAGGGCAGTTTTGGTGGGCTTTTTTCTTATGGGCATTTTGTCCCACAGCAGTGTGGGTAGGAAATGGAAGAAAATCCCTCTGCCATTTCCTGTTCATTACCTCTATGGATAAACAAAATATCTCACACAATGGCAAGCCATGGAAATTTACCTAATGTTTATGCAGAATATTGAGAAGAAGCAAGTTTTGGCAGGGGGGGGAGAAAAGAATCTGATGTTTGCAAGTGAATTTGACTTGATCTCAGAGAAATGTGACATGAAAAAAATGTGGGTTTTTGCACTTGAGGGATGTGAACAATTTCTCAGTTCTGTATCACTGGCAAGATTTGATTGAAGGCAATTCAGAGTAGCAGACAGATAAGGTTAAAGATACCCTTATCCCAAATGTCTAGGTAAGCCAGACTCTGGAGGCTGATCCACGCAACAGAACGTGCTCTTCGTCCCACTACTTGAATAAAATGGCTTTTATTTATCGAGCAGAGATCCTCCTTGATCACACCATCATGTGGTCAAGCAAATTGTTCACATGAAAGGGGGAACTAGAATTCTAATTTTTAATTCTGCCACAGAATCACCCCAGAGAAAGAGGGATCAGGTCCTGGGAATTGGCTTCATAAATTGAAAGCAGCGTGGAAGGAGCTGGCCATGGAGTGGCACCACCATTTGGCAGCACAGGTGCTGTTTATAGCAGGGAGGCACTGGCAGCTCCTTGGCATGTTCCTCATACTACAAGTCTGTGCATGTGTGCTGGGCTGCCTTTACAACTGGAGCAAGATGCTAAATCTGTCATTGTCTGTCTCTGACTTGACTCCAAATGCTGTCTGCTGGCAAATGCTGACACACAATGCCTGAATGAGGGCTCTGTGGAGTGTGTACTTGCGTGGTTCAGTCCACCCATCTCATGTTTCAGGTCTGATGAGATTTGGAACAGTCTTTCAGGAGCTATAGGTGTTAGATGAGATGATAAGTCTCATCAAGCACAGCTGGGAAATCTCCATTTTAGGATCCATATAAGAATTATCAACCAACAACTGTTCAGATTATAGCAAAGGCAGTTTGTTCATGGTCTCTCACACAAAAATATACATATTTCCCAAAGCCTCCAGGGGTCTCCTAAAAATTGTAAAAATAGGAGAAAATCTTTCACAATGGGCTCATTGTGACTGTTGTGCTACTAAAGTGTAGCAGATTGAAACTGCATGGCATGTTGTGCCATAATGTCTGTATCTGGATTATTCCCTCTTTCAGCAGCTATCAAATATGGTTTTATCTTCTTTTTTTAAAGTAGTTTTGCTGAGTAAAAGTAATACAGTCCCTCTGAAGCTTCTGAGGCTTATAAAAGAAGGTACTTTATTTTTTCATTTGTGTGCACACACTTGGGGTTCCTACAGTTTGTGCTCAATCAGTAAAACTGAATGGAAATAAAAATGAAAAATGAAAGATGTAAAACTCACAGATTTATTTTTATCTTGAGAACCTTCAGGAAGGAAGATTTTTCAGCCTCTAATCTTAATGATACAGCAGTTAGAAGGAGTGATTTTCTCTGTGAGCTTTATACATTAATTAAGCTGTATTGTATATTTTTAGTTGAACTAGTCCTTGTTACCACCTCTGTGAATCTCCCCTTCAAAAAAAAAAATGTTCTAGTTGCAAAACAATGCTTGATTTAAAAAAGGCAATTAGAAGAGTCAGCAGCCTACATGCAAATAGCTGATTTTATAGTCTATTAAGAGCAAAATCTTTTACAGCAAAGTCTTGATCTATCTGTTTATAGAGTAAGTGTTTTGAAAGAAGGGATTACTTTTAGATTATTTTGTGTGGGATCCTAAATGCTCAAATGCAGCCACAGATGCTCTACATAACAGTAACAAATTTACAACAAAACACAATTCAACATAGGGGTATTTATTGTCCAGATCTTTTTAGGCTGTCAAATAGTTTGCAAACAGTATTCAGTACATCTCTCAAACATCCCAGTACTGTGAGGTGACTGGTGCTGCATTTCTTCTTTTACTGAAATAACAAGGTCAAAATGTTCCATTTTGTGTGAATGCTCAATATAAGACAACTGAAACGTTATTTCAGAAAGTACTTAGCATTCTATAGAGCCTTATGTTGAAAGCACAGTTAAGGATTCTTCCTGCAATTTAAAGGTCTCTGTCAAGCACAGGGAACAGATGCCAATCATCTGTGAAAAATGTAATCTAGGTCCCCATGGCAAAGGCTGAAATAGCCACATCTCTATTGCAGTGGTTCCTGCAAGAGGCTTCTGTCCTTCCCTTAGCCAACCTCACTGCACTGCCTGTCTGGACTCCGCAGCAAGGGACCTATGGCCCCTGCATGAAACACATTTTTTAGCCACATGGGCTCTCTTTATATGGGCTCATCTTAATTGAAGCAGCCATTTTATGTCCTTCCTGCAGCTTATAACCTTTCAGCTTTTCAACTCCTCATGTGGTCTGGGAATGGGTCCAGCCTAAACATTCTTTGTGTCACTTGCCATTGCTTACTGCTCTGCATCGTGGCAGTCTGATGATGCACCGAAAGGAAGCATAATTTCAACAGACACACATCAGTAACTGCAGCAATGGCTGATGTTGACTCCTCTCATTCTCCTACAATCAGCTTCCCCCTTCTCCCGACATTGCCTACTTGGCTCCAAGTGCATTAGATCACCTCTCTACCCTGGAGCCTTTGAAAGAACCATGCATTTCTATTTCACCCATTTTCCTGACCTTTTCATACCTACTGCCATGTGTTAACAGTAACAACAGGACATCAATCTTAAACTAATTTTTTTTCAGAGTTCTTTGAGTGTTTGATTTGAACTAGACCAACAATATGAGGAATCATTCCACAGCCCCTTACTACAAATTCTCTTTAATCAAAAAGAGTAATTTAAAAATATTCATACAGACACTACAAGAAAGATGAGAAAAAGGAAGGAGGTGTTTTATTCCTCATATTCAACATGCAGCTTTACATTCAGAACACGCTAAGCCAGAAGTTACAGCCTGAACGCAGAATCCTGCTTTATGTTACTGTAAAAAAACAGGGCCTCTGAAAAAAGAAGGACTCAAAATGTCAGCAAGCCATGGGCCACTTTGGTCAGCCACAGCTCTACAATACCCAAAGTTATAACTGTTGTAGCAGCCAGCTGTTGGCTCGATAGCAGTTCAAAAAAACATACAATATCCCTACTGGATTTTCTTCTACGAAGGGCATCTAATGCACTGCTACCATTTTACTTATGTTGTCCTCATTGGTGTGATAGAGTGGGACACTGCAGTCATGCTAGAATAGGAATGCTCATTTTTTATGGGGACTCGTAGCATAGGTTTTTTATTTGGGCCGATTGTTTTCTTTTTAGCCTGTAGTACTGATGGGAGTTTTCTCATGTTCTTCAGGGAGAGATGCTTCATTTTATATATGCCTGAAACTGTGTTTACTACTGGGAAACATGCTTCTTACGTGAAAAGTCCTGTTGAGACTGGAACAAAGACAAATCAATCATTCCAGAGATTGGAAATGTGTGTTGGAAGCAGAGCAGTGTAAAATTATGAATTCCAAGACTGAGCAGATAAATGCAGTCTCCAATTTATTTAGTCAGTCTTTGCACCTCTGAGTCTGCACCATAATTTGGGTTCAAGTCTCCCCAGGGAGGTTACTGGAGGGTTACTGGGGCAATATCTCCATACATATCTAAAGCGCCTCAAAGTGGTTTCCTCTCATTAGGTTTTTTCCTCTGAGAACATACTTTTTTTTTTTGTTTGCATTTAAACAAGTTTCCAGCTGCATTTCAGGCAATTAGCTGCTTATTAGTGAAAGCATTGCCTTGTGAGTTCCATGGCAAGTAATGTATTACACAGTGACACAGACAACAGACATAAGATCAGCAGTACCCACTCAACATCTGTGAAGCAACAGTCCCAATATAAAAATGGGGTCAGTTCTGACAGTGATGCAAAAGAAATGCATGGAAAATCCAAACATTACCAAAGAGTAAGAAATCTGCTCTCTAAGTATGATGATGTTCTGAGATCTTTGCTGCTTCTCCTTTTCTTGTTCTTGGTGAATCTGTGATTATACAAATGAGGATTCCATTTAGAAAAAGACTTATGTATACCTTCTTTACCACTAGCACCTCAGTCACAATGAATCAACTCTTCATCTACATAATTCCAAGTCTTCCTCAAGATTTACAGTAATTCAATAGAAAGATAAAAGCAGAATTATCAAGACACTAACCACTGTGAAGCCCTGTTCACATTACCTAGGTCATTTGCTTTCCAGCTGTCCAAATCCCATTGCTCTCTTTTGGTTTCCACCATTTCAATTAGACAAGCACACATTTTAGACACCCTGAAGGGTACCTACCATACTAAATACTGACATACTGAACACCATGAATATAGTACCTCTTGACACCAATACCACTCAATACATTTGCTAAATTGCTCTTAACTTGCCGAGTAAGCAAGCAAAAGAAATCAGCTCCAAAAAAGTCTGTATTTAAACTGGTACTGTGCCCACCTATTATTTCCTGTGCATTTTTAACATACACTTTCTGTAGCTTAAAAGAATAATTACTTTCAGTCTTGAAGTGAATTAAATGGATTGGAATGAATGATTTGGAAAAGGTATTTGCAAAACAGTACTATTGCAAGAAGACAGATTATTGTTAACAATGAAGAAATTTGCATCAACTACTTAGCTATGTTTATGTCTTCCAAATGCGTAAGATTCTATTATTGACCTTCTGAACCTTGAATTTCTGATGACTTAAAATTTACAGAAGCATTTAATTTTCTTGCCTACCATTGCCAATATTGAATAAGTTGTAACTAGCATAGAAATAAATGAGATAACTCAGGAAAATTACAACTGTTTTTTCTTACATTTCAGGATAACAAATACAAAAAATGCAAGTTCTTGTTTAGCATTTGACCATTTTAGTTAAAGTAGGAGAGCAATTTTCTTTACTCCTTTTTTAATAGGAAATGAGAAGGTAATTTTCAAATCTCGCTTTTACTGAAACCACTGTGCAGTATTGTCATTATTTAGTCATTGCTGATTAAGTTAACTCTGACTAAAGTATGAGTCATTCAACACCATAGAAATTGTTGTGCTCTTGTGTTACATGAAGCAGAATAGAAAGAAGAAATTGTCCAAAATATCTTTAGCACTTATTATTTGCAAGACCTTAAACTACATTCAAGCAGAAGGAATCAACAGCAATGTTCAGAGATTAATATATGCATTTTATAGCTTGGCCCTCAGGCTGGCTTTTAGACTGTGTGCTCCTGATTGCAGACAAGATTTCAAACAATACTAAGTAATGATGAAAGAGAACTATATTTTGTGAGAACCTCAAGTAACAACTACACCCATTTCTCCTAATTTTTGAAGTATTGATGTAGCATCCTCTGTTATTTTTGTAAGAGCAGAGGAGTTTAACAGCATGAGGTGTTCTTTCTGGTTTGGGTATCAATGCAGATAAAGATTGTTTCAGCATACAGCTTCTTCCCTTTGAATGAAAGACTATTAAATTTTACCTAGCTGACCTTGTAAGAAGTCTAAAATCAGGGATGTTAAAGTCTAAACAGTGTCCAACTAAAGCGTATTTTCTAAACAGTCTTTCAATCTAGAGCCAAGAACAGCAGGATGGGGAATATTAGAAAAGAAATACCACTTCCTTTGACAGCTCCTCCAAGTGATTCATCCCCTTCCCTCAAAGAAGACACAAATTCCCCTTCCTACTTGAATTTGTCTGACTTTTGGTTCCAGACATTTGCTCTTCCTTCTGGTCTGTCTCATGAAGGTTAAGTACTCTGCCTTTCCTTCTCAGGAAGCTGCTGTTCTCTCTCATTATGTTGCTTTCTTTGATGATCTAGATGTATTTAGGTAAAGGGCTCTCACATTAATACATTTTACATTCCACACTCCACCACATTCTGATGTATTTTTGTTCTATTGTTCCTTATTCCTTAATTCCTTTTTCAGAACCAGACAACAGAACTCTGTACAATACACAGTGTTCCATAACCAGACATCCACTTCCCATTTTCTCCCACTCAAGATTATTCATTTCAGAAAAGCATGTACAGATGTTTTAGGGATGGAATTACTCACTGATAATTTCTTCTGAGTTCTGCAACATCCAGATCTTTTGCAAAACAAGTTCAGTTTGGTTCTTTATTCTTTTTTTGCCTTTGGAATACAGAAATTACCTTTATTTAAATCAAATATTCTGAAATAATACAAAATAGACTCATTAAATCCAATTTTTACTCTTCTTACAGTCTCTATCATCTTATAGTCAACAATTTTTTACGATCATTTTTTTTAGGTAATAAATCCTACTTAACACTTTAATAAGTCTGGTGCATAATCCAACAAATCTACTAGAAATACCACTACTGAAGGTGACTTTATGAGACATCCACTATCTGACTTTAAATTTATTTATCACACACTTGATTTACTGATATTATTTTAGTGTCCTTTTAAAAATGGAATCTCATTGAATGAATGCGATTCAGATAGTTTCTATGAGGTTACCTTGAGCAACCAAAGTTATAATCTGCTTGAACAAGACCTGTTTTTCATAGAAAAATGTGAAACTTACTGCTATATAGTTTTTTTTTAATCAAATCCAGTATCAGGCCTTTCTATTTCAGCGCCTAAGGCTGAGCACAGTTTAACAAGTTTCCCTTGCCACGTTTGTCTACTTCAAATACCTCTCAGAAGTGTTATAATCTTCCACATTTTTTAGATATTAATGTTAGCAAGAAAGGCATCTTAACCATTGGTATTGGACTGTAGCAAATCATCCAGGTTTTCTGTTTGAAGTGTTTATCTTTAAACATTGTTAATTAATATCCTCTTTAGTGGATGCGAAGGCAGTGTGTCATCCTCATGTGACAGTGGCACATCAACTAATTTATTTTCAGATACAAAAGAGAAATGGTTATGAATACTTGTCTCTTCCCTGCATCATCTTTTTAGCATGCCCATATATAAATGGACTTTGCCATCCTTTGTCTATTATATACAGGAAATTTTAAATACGTTTCTACTCTTGTCCTTTTTAAAGCAATTATTCCCCCAATTAGACTCCCTCAAGAGTTTTCCATACAATGCTAATTTTTAAAGTTTTATAGTTATTCTTATTTCCCCTCTTACATATTGCTTTGATTGTTTTAGCTGAAAATTTTCTTTCTCCACTGAAACACAAAGCCTCCATTAAACCTGTGCTCTTCCTCAAAGACACACTATTGCAGTTTTTTCTCTCCTCCATAAAATGTAAGATCAAAACTTTTACTCACATTTTTCCATCTGAGTTTTATTTATAGTTGCACTTATATTTTAAAGTAATTATAAATGTAAGTACTTACATTTATAAGTAATATATATTTATAAATAAGGCTTTTTATAATCGGAAGTAAATGTTTGACTGCTTGGTGTCATCCCTTTTCCTTACAATAAAAGCAAAGAGATGATAATGATTGATTTACAAACTACCAGACAAATTCCAATCCAGTCATAACATTATCTTAATCCATCAATTTAGGGCTCTAAATGTGACAAAACATATTCGTGTTTTATCATTAGAGGAAGAAAAACGTCATCAGTAATTCTTATAGACTTCAATGACTTTATACAATGACTGTTTGCATCTCTCCAAAT